>PVJO010002053.1:73833-133774 GCA_004026905.1 Hystrix cristata
ATGGACTCCCAGATGTTAGCGACCAGCTCCATGGACTCCCAGATGTTAGCGACCAGCTCCATGGACTCCCAGATGTTAGCGACCAGCTCCATGGACTCCCAGATGTTAGCGACCAGCTCCATGGACTCCCAGATGTTAGCGACCAGCTCCATGGACTCCCAGATGTTAGCGACCAGCTCTATGGATTCCCAGATGTTAGCATCTGGTACTATGGATTCTCAAATGTTAGCTTCTGGCACCATGGATGCTCAGATGTTAGCGTCAGGTACCATGGATGCCCAAATGTTAGCATCTAGTACGCAGGATTCTGCTATGTTGGATTCTAAATCTCCTGATCCCTATAGGTTAGCTCAGGATCCTTATAGGTTAGCTCAGGATGCCTATAGGTTGGGTCATGACCCCTACAGGTTAGGTCATGATGCTTACAGGTTAGGACAGGACCCCTACAGATTAGGCCATGATCCCTACAGATTAACTCCTGATCCCTATAGGATGTCACCTAGACCCTACAGAATAGCACCTAGATCCTATAGGATAGCACCTAGGCCATATAGGTTAGCACCTAGACCCCTGATGTTAGCATCTAGACGTTCTATGATGATGTCCTATGCTGCAGAACGTTCTATGATGTCATCTTACGAACGCTCTATGATGTCTTATGAGCGGTCTATGATGTCCCCTATGGCTGAGCGCTCTATGATGTCAGCTTACGAACGCTCTATGATGTCAGCCTATGAGCGCTCTATGATGTCTCCTATGGCTGAGCGCTCTATGATGTCAGCTTATGAACGCTCCATGATGTCGGCTTATGAGCGCTCCATGATGTCCCCAATGGCTGATCGATCTATGATGTCAATGGGTGCCGACCGGTCTATGATGTCATCGTACTCTGCTGCTGACCGATCTATGATGTCATCGTACTCTGCAGCTGACCGGTCTATGATGTCATCTTACACTGCTGATCGTTCAATGATGTCTATGGCAGCTGATTCTTACACTGATTCTTATACTGATACATATACAGAGGCATATATGGTACCACCTTTGCCTCCTGAGGAGCCCCCAACAATGCCACCATTACCACCTGAGGAGCCACCAATGACTCCACCATTGCCTCCAGAAGAACCACCGGAGGGTCCAGCATTACCCACGGAGCAGGCAGCACTGACAGCTGAAAATACTTGGCCTGCAGAAATGCCAGCATTACCTCCTGAAGAGAGTGTATCACAACCTGAGCCTCCTGTGAGTCAAAGTGAGATTTCAGAGCCTGCAGGAGTGCCTACTAATTATTCCGTGTCAGGATCAGAGTCCTCAGTGTTAGCGTCAGAGGCTGTTGTGACTGTTCCAGAACCACCTCTAGAGCCAGAGTCTTCAGTTACATCAACACCTGTTGAGTCTGCTGTAGTAGCAGAACATGAAATTGTTCCAGAGAGACCAGTGACTTGTATGGTATCTGAAACTACCATATCAGCTGAACCAACTGTGTTAACATCAGAGCCTCCTGTTACGACAGAGACAATGGAAACATTGGATTCCATGAAATTTGAAGGACATGTTGCCTCAGAGGCATCTGTGTGTCTGCTGGAACCAGCAGTAACTATTCCAGAACCAGCAGAGAGCATTCAGGAGCTGCCAGCCATGGCAGTTCCAGAACTTCCTGTTGTGGCTGTCCCAGAGTCTCCTGCCCTGGCTGTCCCAGAGTCTCCGGCCCTGGCTGTCCTAGAGTCTCCGGCCCTGGCTGTCCCAGAGTCACCCGCCATGACTGTCCCAGAACCACCTGCCATGCCAAAGCCAGAACCACCAGCTGTGGCTGTTTTGGAGCTTCCAAGTGTGGCTGAGCCAGAGCGCGTTACTATTCCTTTGTCAACTGTTTCTGCCCTGGAGCCTCCTGTGCCTGTCTTAGAACCAGCAGTGTCACTTCTTCAACCTGCTGTGATTGTTTCAGAACCATGTGTTTCCATCCAACAATATACTGTGACCGTTTCAGAGCCTGGTGTGACTATCTCAGAGCAGACTCAAGTAATATCAACTGAGATGGCTTTAGAGTCTACACTAGTGATAGCAGAGTCTAGAGTCGTGTCACCACATGTTACAAAAGGGATGAATTCACTTTCTGGTGATCAAAATCTTGCTCCGGAGATTGGTGTGCAGGAGACTCCATTGCATTCTGGTGAAGAGCCACATGCTGAAGGACACCTGAAAAGTGACTCTTATGAAAGTGAACATGGTATAAATGTAGACCTTAATATAAATAATCACTTAATTGCTAAAGATATGGAAAGTAATACAGTTTCTACTGCTAGCACTGATTCTGTCAGTGGAATTGGTGAGAATATTTTCCCCATCAGTGAAATGAAGCAATGCACAGTATTAGATACCTGCCCTGGTGTTAGTGAAGCTGATGTAGGAGGAACTTTATCTTCTGCTGGTCCTCTTGCTCTGGAACCTGATACAACAGGAACTAGTAAGGGTATTGAGTTTGTCATGGCACCTGCTGTCACTGTAATTAATAAATATGATGATGTTTCTATAACTACTCAAGATACTGAACATGACATGGTGATTTCCACCAGCCCCAGTGGTGTTGGTGAAGCTGACATAGAGGGACCTCTGCCTGCTAAAGACATTCATCTTGATTTGCCATCTAATAATCTTGTTAGTAAGGATACAGAAGAACCATTATCTGTAAAAGAGAGTGAACAGACATTACCGATTGCTCTCAGCCCTAAAGAAAGTGGAGATGATAGAGAAGTACCTCTCCCTATTAAAGAGATAGTGTCTGATTCAGGATTTTGTGCTAACATTGATGAAATTAATGAAGCAGATTTAGTGAGACCATTACTTCCCAAGGACATGGAACGTCTTACAAGCCTGAGGGCTGGTATTGAAGGACCTTTACTTCCAAATGAAGTTGAACGTGACAAATCAGCTGCCAGTCCAGTTGTAATTAGTATACCAGAAAGAGCTTCAGAATCGTCTTCAGAGGAAAAAGATGACTATGAAATTTTTGTAAAAGTTAAGGATACACATGAAAAAAGCAAGAAAAATAAAAACCGTGACAAAGGTGAGAAAGAGAAGAAAAGAGACTCTTCATTAAGATCTCGGAGTAAGCGTTCTAAGTCTTCTGAACACAAGTCCCGTAAGCGAACCAGTGAGTCTCGTTCTAGAGCACGGAAGAGATCATCTAAGTCCAAGTCTCACCGATCTCAGACACGTTCACGGTCTCGTTCAAGACGGAGGAGGAGGAGCAGCCGGTCAAGATCAAAGTCTAGAGGAAGGCGATCTGTATCAAAAGAGAAGCGCAAACGATCTCCAAAGCACAGATCCAAGTCCCGGGAAAGAAAAAGAAAAAGATCCAGCTCCAGGGATAACCGAAAGACAGGGAGAGCCCGAAGTCGAACCCCAAGTCGTCGGAGCAGGAGTCATACTCCGAGTCGACGAAGAAGGTCTAGATCTGTGGGTAGAAGGAGGAGTTTTAGCATTTCCCCCAGCCGCCGGAGCCGTACCCCCAGCCGGAGGAGCCGTACCCCGAGCCGGAGGAGCCGCACCCCGAGCCGGAGGAGTCGCACCCCGAGCCGGAGGAGCCGCACTCCCAGCCGGAGGAGCCGCACTCCCAGCCGGAGGAGGAGATCAAGGTCTGTGGTAAGAAGACGAAGCTTCAGCATATCGCCAGTCAGATTAAGGAGATCAAGAACACCCTTAAGAAGAAGGTTTAGTAGATCTCCCATCCGACGTAAAAGATCCAGGTCTTCTGAACGAGAACGTTTGACAGATTTGGGTGAGTTATTCTTTGAAAATTTCATGGTGTTGTAACAGAAAATGACGTAAATCTTGGTTTTTGTGATTTTGAATCAAATGAAATATTTTGGGTTAATGGCTTAGGTATGAGTAGATTATGTTTAGAAAACAGGGATACAGGGCTGGGGATTTAGCTCAGCGGTTAGAGCGTTTGCTATTGCAAGCACAAGGCCCTGAGTTCAATCCCCTGGCACCCAAAAAAACCAAAAAACAAAAAACAGGGATAAGTGCATGTGATTACAGTTAAAAAAACGTCTTTTGGATTATATTAGATCCAAAGTATTTCCATATTTGAATGTTTTATTTTGCTTAAGCCTTTAACCAAAAATAGAAAGCAGAAACAGATGGGAATGTCCTGTTAAAAACAAAGCTAGTGTATGTTCGAGTGATAAATTCCAATATACATTTTTGCAAATATGCAAGTTTCTTATTTAATAAGTTAGCATGTCTTAAATGCTGATTTTTCCTGATTTAAAGTAGTATACAGAGATGAGTAGTTGATACGTGCATGTTGCGTGTGAAGGCGAGTAGTGTGATTAGGTGTAATTCCTAAAGTGATTACAAGTTTGTCAAGGAGACGTGGCTAAAATGCATGTGGCCTTTTTACCCAGTGGGAATACCACCAAAAAGGGTAGAATGCGATGATTACTAGTACTGATGTAGATCTAAGCCCTTAAGGAGCACAGTGGTGAGTGGTATTAATTCTAATTTAACGAAGACTTGTTAGAAGAGATGGCACTTAAATTGGGGCTCAAAGTGTGATTTAAGTGGTTGTCATATTAGGAGGAAAGCATCTTTAAGGTCATCATAATTTGGGAAATGAAGTAGACTTTGCAGGTTTGTGTTAGAATGTATGGCTATATGATTGTAACAGTTTTATAAAAAGTTAGCTATTTTAAGTAATATTTTAATGGAAACTCAATTTAAATAAGGCCACCACTTGACAAGTGAGCCAGAAGGTGGTTTGATCACACCTGTAATTTAGGGCAGAAAATTGATGTATAGCCTATAGGAAAACTGTTTCTTACTTTTTCCCTTTTACAGATAAGGCACAGTTACTTGAAATAGCCAAAGCTAATGCAGCTGCCATGTGTGCTAAGGCTGGTGTTCCCTTACCGCCAAACCTAAAGCCTGCACCTCCACCTACAATAGAAGAGAAAGTTGCTAAGAAGTCAGGAGGAGCTACTATAGAAGAACTAACTGAGGTAAGCTGGACAGAATTCGTTTTCATTCTTAAGTGGATTATTCCAGGGATGTTGACTCTGGAGCGTGCCAAAACCCGAATTGTGGGCTGAACTGATAATGGCTGGCACCGAGTGGCCAAAACCCGAAATACAGATGTGGCAGCGGCAGAAGCTCTGTTTAGCAGGCCATTATCCGGGATGGCTAAGCTCCGCTAGCTAAAAGTTACTTCCCATTACTTTTGCTTTCCAGTTTTAGAAGCCAAACTGACTGAGGAGTGGGACCGTTCGTTTGAATGGAGGAGGTGTTGAGTGAGCAACACGCAGAAGCTCGCCTACAGTTTCGTTTCCATTCACGACGTGTTCACTGATCGCCACGAGTGTACTGCATATACGCAAAGACACAGACAATCTTCAGAAATGATCTTTTGCCACCGGAGCTTGGAAATTATTGACAATAGCTGGCCATTGCCTGAAAGGAACTTCTTTCACATCAACATTTCGGGTTTTGGCTGTTTGGAACCAGCCATTGGCGATAATGGCCGGCCATTATCAGTTCTTCCTGCGGTTCGGGTTTTGGCAGTAACATATATTTTAAATACACTTTATTTTTGTTTTTAAATAATTGGATCTTTTCAATGGAGGCTTTTTTGGGGAGGCTTTGTTTTATTATGTTCGGGGTGGGGGGAGTTGCTGAAATATTGCTGCTAGGATCCAGAAATACCACATTGTTTCATATATTGAAACTTGTTATTGGCTAGCCTTATGCCAGCCTGCCACTGTCAATACATTGTGTTTCTCTTGGTTACATGCTTGGTATACTTTGTGTTTTTGGCTAATTGAGCTTTTTATTCTATTGTAATATTTTCAATTGATAATAGATGTGATGAATTCTGCTTATATAGAGACAGGTCTACCCAAATTTACTCTGACCTTTTTACAAAGTCATTAGAGTCTGTTCCTTTGCTTCTCAGGAAGGAAGTGACTTTGGTTTATGTGTCAGGCTGCATCAGTTGCACCCTTTCCATCATGCCTTATCTTCCATTCATAAGTTCTGTTCCTTAAAAGACTCAATCTACAAAACATTTATGGAGAGATAAACCATCTGATCCTATCACAGATGTTTCAGATTTTTATATGGCCATTCATTGGGGATTATAAATTTAAAAAATCTGTTTCTTTTAGATTGATTACAGTAAGAATTACAACTTTAAAAAAGAAATAAGGACTTAGCAAAAGCTTCTATTGGCTTACTCAACAAACCCAAGATCATTATTTAAAACCCTATGAACACTTGATACTTGTTTTTAGCCTTGTCTTCAGTGCTCTTGTTCCTTCTAATAAGTTTTCTTTCACCTTTTTATCACCATCTGAGAGACGGCTTGGTTTTCTTTTTCCAATTCTTGTTCTTCACTATGAAAAATATGGTTTAGAGTTCTCCAAGGAATCGTCTTTGATTCTCAACCCCTGCCTGACTCTAATCTTTCTTAAGCCTTTGTTCTTTTAGCACTTACATACCCAGTTTGTATTATATCAGTTTGCACTTGTTATTGTGTTGCTCTGTAAAAAAGTCCTTCAGTTATTTTATGTATATGTATTCTGTCTCTTGTATTAGATTGTAAGCTCCTTGGGAGCAGGGACCATTTTTTTTTTTTTTTTTTGTATTCCCCAGACAGTGCCCAGTACAGTGCTCTGCACATAGTAGGTGCTCAATAAATGTTGTTGACTGACTGACTAGTGTGTTTAAATAATAGCTAATAAGCTAACACTAATTTAGTTTTGAAAGGTGATTTTACGTAAATTAAAAAAATTCCATGTTACTCTATATAAACTATAAGATTTATCTTTTGTTTGTTTTTACTTTTAAAGAAATGCAAACAGATTGCACAGAGTAAAGAAGATGATGATGTAATAGTGAATAAACCTCATGTTTCGGATGAAGAGGAAGAAGAACCTCCTTTTTATCATCATCCCTTTAAACTCAGTGAACCCAAGCCCATATTTTTCAATCTAAATGTGAGTATTACTGCTTATGGATTGTGAAATAGCACAACTCATAGAATAATTTAAATAAAGCCAAGTGAAATTTAGTGTATTAAGTTTTAGTTCATGCTGTGAGAGATAATAAAACAATGTCCTCCAAATTTGAACATTTTCTTCATGTTATTGTTGAAATTCTTCAGAAACCACTTAACATTTATATCTATATACTGAGTTTAATTAAGAAACTTTGTCTTCTTTAGATTGCTGCAGCAAAGCCAACTCCACCAAAAAGTCAGGTAACATTGACAAAAGAATTTCCTGTGTCATCTGGATCTCAGCATCGGAAAAAGGAAGCAGACAGTGTTTATGGAGAGTGGGTTCCTGTAGAGAAAAATGGTGAAGAAAACAAAGATGATGATAATGTTTTCAGCAGCAATTTGCCCTCAGAGGTAAGTAAATGTAGTATTTTGTAGTTTTCTTTTTTTTAATACCTGAATCTGCCATTTTATTGTTACTTTATGTCTGATTTGGATTCTGTTTCACTCTTCTTAGGGCCGGGTTAAACGGCAGGGCCGGGTTAAACGACAGATGAAACAACCCGCAGCTTCTCATTTCACAGTAACTCGATGCAATTCACTTTGTGGGAACAAGCCACAAAGTGAAAAGCATCGAATTGCAGAGAAAAGTGTTATCACATCCCTACCCAACATTGGGCCCTCCATGCACTTGTGGGAAGGTAGCCCAAGGTACAACTATTTAGCTTCCCGTTTTGCTTCAAGGCTCTATAGCTCTAGATTTTGGTGGTAGCAAATTTTTTGGGTGGAGGGCTTGATAGGCAGAAACTCAGGTTCAACACAAGAACTGGATTGGAAAAGGTCGTTGTAGGTTGATGTGAACACCTTGGGTAAATAGCCCATTGCCCTTAATTGATGGTTTCTTATTATTTCTCTGGGTTGTTTGTCAGATAGCTTTTAATTTTAATTGTTTTACCTTCTGTGCTACCTTGGCCCTTTTGAATTCTTGTGTTTAACCTAATGTTCAGCCTTGGTATTCCACTCCCTTCTCCCTACCCTTTTTGCTACTATTAAAAATTGGAGAAGTGGAAATCATGCATTGAAATTTCCACAAGGCTATAGTTGTATCTTGTCAGAATGACGCAGTTAACAATGCCAAGTGTCAAAACAACCCCATTAAAATGCCGCCTGATAATGTGCTGCTAAATACAGTGCACATGAAAATAGCAAGACTGTATATATATGTAAATATATATATATCTGTATCTTTGTATGTATCTCTGTATCTGTACCTTTGCTGTATCTTTTAATAAACAGTTTACTTTTATTTAACTTGTTGTGCAAAGTCACGCTTGGGGGATTGGGGAGGGTGGAGACTTATTAGGGGAGGTGGGAGTTTTAAATGATACCATAGACTAGATGCCATCACTTCTAGCCCTTGGTTTCCAAAGCCTTATCATTTGTCCAAGGATTGGACTTGGTATCTGATGCCCTTATAGGCTTTTTTTTCTTGCAGTTCTGGGATGTAGGTCTAAGAGACCTATATTGTACCCTTCACTCAGGTTCCCTACATTGGCCATATCATCATCTTTAAACACTTCCAGTTCTACAAATAAATCCAGGGTATAAAATCAGAAAGTAAACAGAAACCAAATCAGAAATTTTCGAGAGCAGTATTTTTTCCCCCAAGCTATTCATAGGTGACATTTTCACTGTGGTTTTTTGTTTTGTTTTTTGACTGGTGGCGTTTTGAAAGGGAAACACATTCTATACAGTAAAACTAAGGAGAATTAGGCAGTGCAACTTACAGTCAAAGATGTTGGTGTGTATTTACATGGAATTCAACAATTGAAGCAAGTTATACCACCACCAGTAGTGAGGGAACGGATACCATTCATCAATGAGAAGGATAGCTGGTTAGGACAATATTTTAGTGAAACGAAGTGAGTAGCTCAGTTGTTAATCCCCAAATCAGGCTAGTCGCACATCTCAAGAGGGAATGGTTAACTGACATTTGTAGCTGACTTAATCGTCTTGTAGTGGCTGAATATAAATAAACCATTATAAGAGGGTTGTTGTGCAGATTTCTTAGAAATCCTGATACAGATATGCTTTAAATTATTACTTTATTACAGATTAAGTATTTAAACAAACATAGGGAGATTCTTGAGAGAAAAATTTGCCGATGAGGTGAAGACCTAACGTTGCAGAATTCCAAGAGATTTTCCTGAGAAGAAAAATAACCCTAACTATTTTGACTTCCTGCAGTTGAACTCGGTGAAAGTGCTTACTAAATCCTGACTGCACTTGTTTTTGGATGAAGAGAATGTTTGTGTGTGTGTTTAAAGTTTAGTACTCAGCTCTTTTTAGTTTTAAGACTAAAAACAGTTTGATGCCTTAGTTTCATCTCTCAAAAGTGGTTGTCAGATTTCAATGACAAGTTGAAGAGAATTACTCTTTTGACTTGAAAAATCTTTTCGTTAAGACAGGTATTCTGAGGGCTAAATGAAGGAAACAGAAGATGTCTCTTCCTGGAAGATATATGCTATTTGATTATGGAACTATTAGAGGATCAGATACAAAGAATATACTGGTTAACTGCAGTTCTAAACAAAAGAATGCCAAAATTTTAGGGACAAATTTGCTTTCGAATCTGCATTTTTACAGAGCAAAATTTGTAAAAGTCCAGAGGAAATACTCATAAAACGTTCAGATCTAATTCTTCGCTACCATCTAAATTTACTAAATTTGCAAAATTAATATTCTGTATACCAATGTTTGTGGAATACTTTGATATAATCTTTTGTTTCCATTAGGTCTTGAAATAAAGGCTCACTAGATTAAAAGGAAAGTTCTTTTAAATAGTCAACTTTTTTAACTGAATAGTTTTATTTTTTAGTTTATCAGTTGTTTCAAAAAATAAATGGAACTTGTGCTTCTTTAGTCTTGACCATAAAACATTTAGGCAAAGATTTCAGGTTTTATCTGCACAAAGGCTGAATCATCTTTGCTGTAATCCCCAATCCCACCAGTTACCTTGGCACAAGAGTGTTCTTTGATGTGAGTGGGTAGATGTTGTGGATGGATTAGCATAAATTCATATTTTATGGAAAAACAACTCGTCAGACTATGTGCCCCTCTGCCATACTATTGTCTTCCTACCTAGAAATAAGCCAGGGCCATCCTCATTAAGGAGTGATTACAGAAGTTTAACTACTGTGATACTTGATTTATAAACACGGAAAAGTTGGAAAGCTGATATTTAAAAAATAGTCATCGGGGTATTATTCTTGGTAATAAGGCTCCCAAAGGCTTATTGGTTAGAAGATTTAAATGTGCTCTTTGTCATAAGTATAAATGGAGGAGTAACTATTACTTATAGCCACCAGTGTGAAGTTTTTGTAGGTTTAGTAGCATAGATGTTTAGAGGCCCAGCTCAAATGATTGCTTAGATGTTCAGGTCATCTTTATCTCAAGCAGTGTGCTAGATTTGTATTATTGAATCATTTTTCTGCATCCTAATGAAACTAAAATTACCTTGTTTAGAAACTGAATTTATGGGCTTGGGAATTCAGCTCAGTGCAGGGGCCTGAGTTTGATCCCTGTCACCAGCCCCCCAATGCTAAATTTGTAAAGTTTAGGAAAGCTAGCTTATTTGAGTAACATGAATATTTAATTGGAAATTAAATGCATTGCTACAGTGTGTAATGTATAGCTTTGTTATTCTCTTACCCGACATTGTTCTAGATGGTTAATACTGAATTTCTTTAAATCATTTAAAATAGGTAATCTGTTTTTCCCTCACATTTAGATTAGTTTAGGTAGGAGTTGAACTAAATTCATAATTCACTTTTTAAAAGACTAATTATTAACTGTATTAACTGGGACATACTGTACTTAGCAGCTTTTCAGTATGAATCTATATATTATAATAATTTTTGCTAAATACTTTAAATGTTTTGTAGGTCAGATACTTTTTTTAGTTCTATCACTGAAAATTTCCTTTTATATCTTTCTTTAATTTGACATATCTGTAATTACCTGTGTGGAAAATAGTTTTAATTACCTTACCTACCCCATCCTAACACTTCAACAATTTTTTATCTGTATACCGACATCCTACTTGTTCATTTGTGTAGACAGTTAACAAAATGGGAGTAAGTTGATTTAGAAGGATTTTTAAAATGAGAGATGTAAAAGGTAAATTTACATAATATGGATCATGAAATGCGCATTAACATGGTGCCAGTTGCATTGTGTATTTCATCATACCTCCGAGTCTTTGTAGGTTTTAGAAGTAATAGTAATGAGCATTGTTCCCAAGGTAGAGATTAAATAACTTGGGTAGTTTTTATCAGCGGAAACATGTAAGGCTTGTTGATTAAACAGAAATTTTTAAGATTCTCTTCTTGTTAATTGGTTTATAAAGGGCCCTTAGCATCATTTTGGTACCTTTCCCATCCTGACAACATTAAAGGATGGTCAAGACTCTGAATGGCCGTTTTCCAGTGTATTTAGTCACCAGCCACTGAAAAATTAGTTTCTTAATCACTAGTTACATTTAAAGGGCTCAGAAGCTATCACAGCAGAAGTTCTATTGAGAATACTGTTGTAGATGGTACCTGTGGTATTTTGAGTGTTTTAATGCTGATACCTAACATCTGGTGTGACCCTTGAATATTAGTGCTTTGGGCATTATAGTTTTTAAATGCATTATTGGATTACCTGGATTACTGTGAAAAGCTGGATAACAGGCTTTTGTGAAATATAAACTCTTGAGGCTCTTTAAGAAGTGAAGGTAATCTTTATTTATTCCCTCTGTTTTTTGTTTTTTTTGATGCTGGGGATTGAACTCAGGGCCTTGTTCTTGCAAGGCAAGCACTCTACTGAGCTAAATCCCCAGCCCTATTACATCTTAACTCTGTTTTTTCACATTTAAAAATTAGAAGTCATTTGAAAATAAATTTTTGATGTGAACTTATAGCTATTTGGTAAGTCTGCTGAAGAATAAGTTGATTCAGGAAAAAATAGTTGTAATTTTATCAAAAGTAAATTTAAAGTAATTCAGAGATGTCAATTTAACGTGAAATGTTATTGAGATAGGAAGGACACTTCATTCCAAGGATAAAGGAAATATTTAGGTTACCTCTTAATAAAGGCTAAAAAAAGGGAGGATCTAACATGTCTCTTGAAGGATGAATTCACAGGTATATTTCAAAAAGTTTCCAGAGCCATCTTAAGTGCATTTTTATGGCTAATTTATAGTTGGAGATTAGGGGCCAGGGGTTAGGATTGTGAGTAAACATGTTTTCTCCAGTATTTTTGTAGTTTAGCCTTTCCAGAAAAATAGCCTAAGCATCTCAACACTCATATTTACAGATTGCTTATGAAAACCAGATTAAGTCTGGGAAGGTCATGAAACAGTACTTTTCTCAATTTATAGGCCTTCAAAAATTACCTTGATTGGGGCTGGGGATTCACTCAGTGGTTAGAGTGGTTTCCTCGCAAGCACAAGGCCCTGAGTTCAATCCCCAGGCAGTGCCCTGAACCCACCCTAAAAAAAACTTGACAGTTTTAGGAAACATCTGAGGGTAGGCCTAGGGGACATCAGTTGCGGCCTGAAGTACCTGCATTCCTATATTAAGTCCCAGGACTTACACAGAAGAGATCTGAGTCACGGTAATGAAATCACGTAAAAGTAGAAGTGAAAGTGAACATAATTACCTTTTCCAACATTTCAGTCTGACTTTGCTTGAGTCTTTCTCGTAGGCCTTATAATACTCTTGATTTGGGTGGATAATTTAGTAAGTTGACTAAGCAAAATCTTTTCAAGAGATCTATAAAGTATAATAAGTAGATAATGAGTTTATTTCCATTTTAAGAAGATATAACAATTTGTAATTTCTGGAAGAAAAAACTTGATTTAAAGGAATCAGGTGATTCAGCAAGATAACTAGGAAGAGTGTGAATAAAAGATTTAAACGTAGAAAGAGGAAAATCTGCAAATCCTTACTATGCCTAACAATTATTCTCAGTTATGTAGCCTTTTTTCTTTTTCTTTTTGTGCTGGTGTTTGTGCTTGCAAGGCAAGCATTCTAACCACTGAGCTAAATCCCCAGCCTAGTAGATCATATTTTTAAAAGAATGGTTTTGTACTCCATAGTCTAATTACAGATGGCTTCTATTTTTAAAACATCCTTAACTATTTGAGTTCCTCGTATATATTTGTCATTTCCATGTAGTTTCTACTAATCATTCTGTGAAAACAGCAAAATCTTTCTATGTTGGATAAGTATTTTACAAAAGTGAATTTTCTTGTGCGAAATAACTAGAAAATACTAACAGGTTAAATGATGTTACAAAAAGAAATTGAGAAGTGATAAAAATGTGTTCCTAATTTAAACAGGGAAAAAAAGCCCAAAAAACTACAGGTTTTTCCTTTTATGGTTAAGCCTTTCATAGATCTGACAAATTGAGAATTTAAGGATTACATTTTTTAAAAAGTTGACATGACCTTTTCTTAGCAGTGTGTCCCCCCACCACTTCCCAGTGTCAGGGATTGAACCTGGGCCCTTGAGCATGCTAGGTGGTGTTCTACCACGAAGCTGCATCCCTCAACCCTAGCATAATAAGGCTTTAAAAGGTAGAATGTAATCTTTGAGAAGAACCTAAGATTTTAAAAGCGTCTCATTTATGCCTGCCTTAGATGTTATGGAAATCCTCCCAATAATTTTAATAATACATGTATATAAATTGATAATAAGACTTAATTATGTGCTTTATATATTTTTTGAAGAAATTAGATTAAGACCAAACTCTATCCATGCTTAACTTTGAGAAGGTCATGTGCAGATAAGTGAAAAGTGATCATTGACACCATAATGGTTTTCTACTTGTTTATTTAGAAAATTTGCCTACTGCTTTTGAAGGTTATAGTACTAAGTTAAAATGAAAACTAAAAGGTATATAATTTATTTAAAAGGTTCTCACTAAAAAAAGATTCTCACTTTATAGAGATTTTTAAGTTCTTAGTGAAATTTTTTACGATTATTGTTAGATGTTACAGAAAAATCACTGAAATGAGTTAGATTTTAGACTGGGTTATGCTGCCTCTGATACTTTGTAACTAACTTACCTTAACCCTCTACTTTCCAAAATTACTTTTTTGGGTCTTCCCATTTTATAAGGTTATTAGTATGTAAGATTTTTGTTTCTTACATGTAGCAACTACAGATAGGCACACTTTTCAGAATTTAGGGGGCCACAGTAATTTGAGATAATTATCTATGTTTTCTTTTTAGCCTGTGGACATCTCTACTGCAATGAGTGAACGTGCACTTGCTCAGAAAAGACTAAGTGAGAATGCATTTGATCTTGAAGCCATGAGCATGTTAAATCGTGCTCAAGAACGGGTATGTGGCAGTTTTAATGTATAAACAAGAATTTCATTCCCTAGATGGTTGAGAGAGAACATTTTAATTTGTGATACCATTTATCTTAATCACCTGGTTTATTTTAAATGTAAGTGATTTGGGGCCTGATTGCTGAATTAACGTTTATTATGTACTGTATTTAAAGAATAAGATAGAAAAAAGTTCTCACCCCTCTCATTATCTAGTGTGTAAAAACAGCTAAGTGCCTACATGAGTCATGTGAGGTTTATGGATGTTATTACTAGTTCCTGTGTTTTGGTTAAGGAAATTGAGGTTAAGGTTGGTTAACTGATATCCAGGGTTGCACAACTAGAAAGTTGGGGAAACTGGGATTCAAATCTAGAGACTCTCAATGCAGAATTTGTGCTTTTAATAATGGACATTTTCTCTATTTCTCTTTTATCTTTGTATGGTAAATCTACATAGAAACAAGTACATGCTGAGAGAGGAAATCACATTGTTGATTAGGCTAGGTTATTCAACAAATGAAACTTGAACAATTGAGAGCACATTTGTTGTCACAATAAATGTGGGTGATGTAGACCATGGGTTTCTTAAAACATTGTTTTATGTATTTGAGGAGACCATCTA
This sequence comes from Hystrix cristata, assembly GCA_004026905.1. Taxonomy (NCBI): domain Eukaryota; kingdom Metazoa; phylum Chordata; class Mammalia; order Rodentia; family Hystricidae; genus Hystrix; species Hystrix cristata. The sequence goes on from PVJO010002053.1 coordinate 88,834, forward strand.
TTTAATGATCTGTACAATATCTCCAAGTAATTAAAAAATCAGGCTGTCATCACCATTTTTACGAGACAGGTAAATAAGGAGGGATCCTTTGCCGACTTATCTGTTTTTCATGCGTTTCTGTGGTATTTTAGAGATAACACCTCATCTCTTGATACTAATGGGACTCACTAAATGTTAAAGACTGCCTTTGGGAAGTTCAGCAAAAACATTTAGTTTTAACCCTTCAGTGCCTAATGATCCACTTTTGGAATGCCCATAACAATGGGAACATAATGTGTTCTCAAATTCATGTTCTTTGAATTTTTCTAGGTAACATGAATTTTATGCAAAAATCAAAAAATTTCAGTCTTTGAAATAAATGGGTTAAATACGTATAACATCAAAATACATATAACAACAAAGTTTTAGCCTTTGCAGGAATGAAACCATTTTTCTTTATTATTTATATATTATTACTAGTGACATTTTAATCACATAAGTTTTTCCTTAGTTAAGGCAGCTCCTTTTTTTCAGATTGATGCCTGGGCTCAGCTGAACTCTATTCCTGGCCAGTTTACAGGAAGTACAGGAGTACAAGTTCTGACACAAGAACAGCTGGCCAATACTGGTGCCCAAGCCTGGATTAAAAAGGTACACAGTATGTGCACATATGAAAATGTCGAAGTACAATGTTAAAATTTTTTTGGCGGGCAAATGTTTTATTTAAAAAAATGCATGAAGAGTCTAGTGACTCTAACCCAAAGTTCCTGAATAAATTTGCTGTGTGTATATGCTCCAGGATGGACACTGAAGATGGACTGGAATGATGAGACAATGCCAAATGTATAAATATGGCTCAAGAGCCACTCAGTTTATGTTCTAAGGTTACTTTTATTTATTCTTTTCTGCTGCTCCTGGTTTTGGCGGGGGTGGTTTTATTTAACTGTGTTTTGAATGCTGTATCAGGTGCTGTTCAGAATATTCCACAGTTCCAGTTGGACTACTAACCTAATCATTTCAAAAGAGTGGTTCTCAAATTTTCTTCATCACGGGATACTTTATTACAGGTTTATTTTTGGTGGATCACTATCCCCACAAACCCTCTATCACCCTAATGTTCCATTCCTCTATTCCTCTGTCCTTGTCCTCTCAGTAGTGCCTGCACCCTCTTCTAAGATCCCTTGGCTCCTCCTCCTCATGCCTCTTGTGACTTCCAGCCCCAGGTTCCTATATGGTGGTCTGCTGTTGATTACAGCAAGTGGTTGGGAGGCCCTAGAATTAGCACTGCATGTGTTGAGATTGCCATGGGTCTGGAAGGCTGGGGGAGGGTGGCTGAAGTGTGGGGTGGGCAGTGCTGAAGGGTGGTAAAGGGGGTGGGGAGGGGATGGAAGTTTTATCTGTGGACCACCATGTAGGCCCTGGCGGCCTTTGGTGATCCACAGGCTCAATTTGAGAACCACTGATTTTATGAAAAAACAGGATATATAAATCAAGGGAGAGGATGGACACTCCGTGCTATGAAGATGTAGGTGCACCTGGTCTCAGATTCCTGCAGTGAGATGTGTGAACTCCACCTACGGCTGCCTCATTGTTGGGGGAGCCTTAGGTGGTGAAGAAGGGCTTGCTGAAGAAAAGCATTCTGGTGAAGGGATGTGGTTCGGTTGGATGAGGGATGGGAAATTTGTTTCAGGAGTACTGGCAGCATAGCAGTGCTGAAACTGGGAGGCTGCGTGGTCTAATGGATTGGGAAGGTTACTTTGTCCCGCTGTACTCCTGGCTCCTTGTGTGATCGTGGGCAAGTAATTCTTTGGAATTTCAAAATCTCCCAACTGTCCAGTGGAGACAGGTCCTTATTTCCTCAGAGAGCGGTAATCAATAATGTGATGGGTATCCTTTAAAGAATTAGAATGAGTGCCATCGTGGATGAGTTTCTGGAAAATGATACTGGTTGCTTCAGACATTTAGATACAGTAACATTTCAGTTTTGATAGTATTATCTCTGTTGATCCTCTTATTAACAAATTAATAAGAGACATATTTTTCCGGTGTCTTAAAGAATTATACTAATATGTATACAGTGAGTACATGGTCAGGTTCATTAAAAATTTAAAACTTATTTTACTGGAGGGATTTTAAAGTTAATCTAGCAAAATATTTTGAGACTTTGGACTAATTTTAAATTTTATAGTAGTGTTTTATATTGCAGTTAAAATGAAAGTGATTTGTGTAGTACTGTATTTGAAAAATGGCTTTCATGTTAGTGGAACAATTATAAATGAACATCTTTTTTTTTTTTTCCTTGGTGGTGCTGGGCACCAAACCCAGAGCTTTGTGCATGCTAAGCATGGGCTCTACTACTACTGATCTGTATACCCCAAGTCCTGATTCTTTAACACTAGTTTTGAATCTGAGTGCTTGGTATTTCAGGAAGTTAGGAAGCTATGGCGTTTAACAGAACCATAATAAAGAGTCTGTATATTTTGCTAGGTAAAAAATTCTGAATGTGCTTCCATTGCAAAATTTTGGTCTTAATCTGTGTAATGATGTGCTGCTCCCATAATGTTTACTATCTAAATATCCTGTTAACATAGTAACTTTTACAAAGTGAATCTTTTCACTGATTGAATTGGCTCCACAGCTATTATCAGTCAGGGAGACAGCGTACAGATTTTCAAATAAAATGTTCAGTGGAACACTTGAAAACAGTTGATACTTAGGGAAGTAAATCATTTTGGTAAATTTCATGAAGTAATTATGTGTTCATCAGACCAAGCTTTAAATTACAGAAAACAACTCTTTCAGGAAAAAACAAACAGTTGTACAGAATTATTGAAGAATGTTTGCTTAATTTAAGGAAAGTGCATTTTATAAAAATGGGCCAGAACATTTAGAGGTCATTGGGCAACTTTTGAAAATTTAATGTTTTTAACACAGATGTATGTATCTAACACAGATACTGTCTCAGCATTAAATGTCATATTTTAGATACTTGCTGAAATGCTTATTTCATCTCTTCTTGCTTTAATGTAGCCCAGCATACTCTCTGTACTAAAAAATAAAAACAGGGAATTGCAACATTACACATATGCTTTTTTAGTTTGTTGCAGTATGTCTTTAGATTAAGAAGAAGGTTTGGTCCATGTTCTGATTCATAAATGAAATCTTTAAAATGATTATTAATTTAAAAGAACTTTTATTTTCTAGAATGAAATTATTTGGACATAGCTTGCTAAGTACTGTATATTGTTCTCATTAATCAGCTTTTTTGTTGCATACACACTGAGTAAAATAAGTAGGTGAAGGTATTAGAGAACAGAAACAATTGAAAACATGGGTTACTTGGGGATTTATATTGTACTCTGTCTGCACAGTTGCCCTTTCTTTTAGGATTGTTTCCTGGAAAAGAGGGGCAGATGAACCTGGAAGTAAGTAAAAGTCATTCTAGGTGTGTAGCATCAAGGCAGTTGATATCCAAGCATCAGCTAACTTTTCTCTTTATACATCTACACTGCATGGCCTGCACCACATAAGGAACTGAACCAGGGGTATGTTTTTACCTCCACAGCTGCCTCCTTCCATCAGAGCACCTTGTTGAACTTAATGTCAAGTCACAAATCATTGGCATGTTTTTTCCCCAGCATTTAATTATAAAGCTGGGAAACAAAGATTACAGTTTTACTACTGTGTAAAACATGATTTTTTAAACATTTATTATTAACTTATCAACGAAGGAAATAATACATACTGTTTCCTGAGCGGCAAAAAATTTTGATTACCTCCGCTGATAAGTTAATCAGTTGCTATATATCTGCTAGAGAACATTACCCTAAAATTTAGTAACAAGGTGAAATAAAACATGATTTGGGGATGTGTATCAAATTTAAAAAAAATGGCCATAAAGATCAACAGTAGATAGAATTTAGCACTGTTTGTTACATGTATATGGATGCCCATTAAAAGGAGGCATTGAATATTCTTAAAATGTGAAAATAATTGACTGTTGACCATGCTAATGTATGTAGTTGTGCATCTTACGACATTAAGTGGTTTGCTGCTTTGATGGAAATTATGGTTCAGTGGGTTGGATACAAGAGAGATGATTGTTCACAGAATAACCTGTGAACTTTCACCCCTCTGTATGGAAACTTGTTTCAGGGCCAAATCCTTGTAGCTGTCTTCTTGCCCCGGTCAGTGCCAGCCGTACTAGTCACAACACTGCTGCTACCGAGGCCTAGGTATGTAAACATTTAAGGAGTTTTTTAAAAGTGTTTTAACATCAAGCTAGGTTTTAAAAGAATTCCAGTTCATTTTGGTATACTTACAGGGTATTTTGTGGTTATCTTCAATTTGTTACAGTATAATTTTAAAGTGTTTGTTTTGTAGGGATTTTCTAGTAAAAATATACTTGCTTTATACTAGAATGGGGAAGAAAACTTTGGATGGCAACAGTATGCTTCTTCAGTGTCCAAACTATTTCTAAATGATTTCTGGGCTTTATTCATAAACTAGGTACACCTGGGACAATTAATATTATTGACTGTTTTAACACTGCCTTCTTTTTATTTTGCAAGCTAAGAAGAGATACCAGTGAACCTAAATAGTGGACGAAAACAGGAGTGTTCTATTTTTTTTTGGAGGGGGGAATGAGGGACTACTGTTTTAAAATTGACATTTGGCTTTTAAAATACTGTTAACATGGAAATAATTAGAAGATTATACTACAGTATGTATTAAGTACATAGCATTTAAATTTAATTTGCGGTAACAGATCTAGAAATAAAATGAGATTTCTCTTTCTACAAAGTTACCATTGAGTCTATAGTCAAGTTCTAACTGTAAAATGGGGACATTTTACCTTTCTTTCTTTGGATAGGATCAGTTCTTAAGAGCAGCCCCAGTAACTGGAGGAATGGGAGCCGTTTTGATGAGAAAAATGGGCTGGCGAGAAGGAGAAGGATTAGGAAAAAACAAAGAAGGAAATAAAGAACCTATCCTAGTTGATTTTAAGACAGATCGAAAAGGTAATAAGTTCTTTTTTGAAATGTTTATTATGTTTCTTTCAACATTTAGGGTTTAACTACCTTTTATACATCATTTTGGTCCTAGTGATTCTGAACTATAGGCATTTCTTTTATATTGCACACTGTCAGGAAAAACTTTTAACTCATTTTCATACATAGTAGCTTATTTTTTACGGCTGGAGACGCTAGAGCTTTTCAGAGGCATCTTTCATCATGTGAGTTGCTAAATATGAAAATGTTTATATATCTAATTTTGACTACAAATTTAATTAGATTTCACTTGGGATTTCCATTTTGTTTTCTCTTGACAGGGACCATTTGCTGGATTTTATTTCTAGGATTTGATATTTTTCTCTGACAGTTTAGATATTTTCCTTATTTCCTATTATTGTGCTGGTTTGTCTCTACTTCAGCCTGTTTTGCTTGTCCTTTTCACACAGTAAAGTTGAAGAGTAGTACACCAACTGCTAATGACAGTGTTACTTTTTTAGGGCACCTGGGAACTGTTATCTCTAACTGTACTTTGCTGTTACCTTCAGATAATGGAGGTTGGAGAGAAAAATCTATAGTCTCCATGTAGTTGCTGAGTATTAAATACATTATTTAGTACCCTCAGGTAACAGCTAGTTGGTTCCTTCACGTAATTTATTCTCTTCCAGTAATATAATTGCAGTTAACAAGTGGCTGTTTAGTTTAATAAGATTGTTTAGGCCCTATTTTTAAAAATAGAAAATTTTCCTTATCTTTCGAATCAAACAGTAAGGTGGGTTCAACAAAGTAAATCATTGCAGTGAATTTGGAAACAGACTAGGCGTACACCAAGTATGTATTGCATAATTCCAGGGAGCATTTTCCTTGGAATTGTGCAACATGACTGGGGTGTAATTTCTGAGAACACCATACTGTCCAGGATAGGATTGGGGAAGGTTAATATTAGCATGTGATTAGTGAAGGACTGGTTAAAAAGTTTCCTGTATTTTTTGATTTCATAATAGTTAATCACCTTTGTAATTTATGGAAGGGGAGGTAATGCAGAATTTATATTCATTTCTTGAGAACATCTCATTTGTTAAGAAAGGGAGATTTTGCTGGGGCAAAGGGGATGCATTTATTCAGAGACTGACTTTTCACTTTTGATGGCTTAAAATCCTAAATACCTTAACCGAGTGACATTTTCTTAAAAGATATAGAAAACCTACAAAATCACTTGCAGGGCTGGGGATTTAGCTCAGTGATTAAAGTGCTTGCCTTGCAGGCACAAGGCCCTGAGTTCGATTCCTCCGCACCAAAAAAAAAAAAAAAAGTCACTTGAAATCAGTAGCCACTACTTCTTAAGTTTATATACAGAAATAGATCTGGAGATGTTTTTAGTAAGTATATGGCACTTAATTTGTGCACCTATTCATACTGAAATGGTAAATTTTTCATTTACCATTGACAAAGACATCCATTGTTGGATCAACTTTTCGATATTGAAGGCATGGATAAATATTCAGGCTCCTACTGGGCACGGTGCTGTGTGCCTGCAAACCTAGCACTTGGGAAGCTGAGGCATGAGGATTGCTGCGAGTTCAAGGACAGCCTGGGCTACATAGTGAGTTCAAAGCCAGCTGAACTACACAGCGAGACTCTGTCTCAGAAAACAGACAAACAAAAAAACCAAAAAAAAAAAAATTCAGGCTTCTGCACTGGGCAATTTTGTTTTATCTTTAAAATGATGCTTTTGGTACTGATTTAGCAAACATTGGCTTTATTTAAGGTCTTGTTGCTGTGGGAGAAAGAGCACAAAAGAGGTCTGGAAACTTCTCTGCTGCAATGAAAGATCTATCAGGTGAGAGAACATTTTTGAATTTATTCTTGTCCCACCTGTACCCTGAATTCATTTTTGTTGTGAAAGTTGGTGGAAATATAATTGGCTTTTTCTCTGCAGGCAAACATCCTGTGTCTGCCTTGATGGAAATCTGTAATAAGAGAAGGTGGCAACCACCTGAATTTCTCTTGGTCCATGATAGTGGCCCTGATCATCGCAAACATTTTCTCTTTAGGGTAAATATAAATTTCTGCATTAATAGTTTAATTTGATGACTTAATGTTAGAGGGCAAAGGAGACAAACATGACACAATCACAGTATTCTGTAGATTGTTGGTACATGTATGTGTGGCTAGAGTGGTGGGGTTTTTAAAACATTGAAGCATGTTTTAATAGGATTACTATTTTTAAAAAATTAGAGGGAAAGATGTGGGCAAAATCTGGTGAATAATTTGTTGAGGCCTCTAGTGGATGTGGGGCATTAATACTTTCATCAGGCTTTTTTTTTTTTTTTTAAGAAAACTGCTTTTAATTCGTAGTCCCTTTTCTCAAATCACTTGCTTCTTCTGGGCTGAGATTAATTAAACTGTGTAGTATGGGTTATATATTTTAAAAATTATTTTTCTAGCATTTAGTGAAAAAATACAAAGCTAATAGATATTAAAGTTTGATGCTGTTCTTATTGTATGTTTTTCTTGAATAGGTATTGAGAAATGGAAGCCCTTACCAGCCCAATTGTATGTTTTTCTTGAATAGGTATTGATAAATGGAAGCGCTTACCAGCCCAGCTTTGCCAGCCCTAATAAGAAGCATGCTAAAGCCACAGCAGCTACTGTGGTTCTTCAAGCAATGGGCCTTGTACCAAAGGACCTCATGGCTAATGCCACTTGCTTCAGGAGTGCCTCACGTAGATAGATTGAGGTTTTATATTAATCATTTCAGATAATTTTACTCTGCATCACAATGTATTTCCTCTTTAATGTTGTAAATATTTGGCAATTTAAGACATTGTGTAAAAAGCAATCTGTACAAACATCTCCAGGCTTTGATTTTTGTACCATGGAAATTGTATTTAACCATACAGGGTTTTGGTATGTTTATATTGTTTACCTTAGTGATGTATTTGTTTAAGTGGCTAACATCCAAACAATTGTTTGAAGGCATCAGTAATCTTCAGTGTGGAATGTTAAATAACGCTTTTATACTGTATTTTGTACTATGATGTAACTCCCCTTCCTTATGGCTAGGCTGCTGTAACACTTGCCTGTAATCAGTGAAGGGCTGTGCACCTTGTACTATTTCAAAATGGGTTCTGCTGGACAGATACTGGGCCAGTGTTATTGAGGTAATCAAGCAAGATCTGTTCCACAGGGCTAAGGCCGCCATCCTCCCTTACAATTTTGTAGAGGTTATAAAAAGAAAGTGATATGTTGTGTGATGATCAGCACTAAGTCCTGCATTCCCATTAAAGCCACTTGGGTCATAAGAAGGGAGTCAAAATGAAGTCTGACTAGAAATCTACTGCAGAGGCCAAGTACATTTAGTATGGCTTGAGTTGTGATATAGTTTTACTTTGATGTGCATTTTGAATTTCAGCTACACCTAGGTAGACGTAAAATGATAATTAAAAAATGCTGTAACCAACTTATCTAATAAAATTGGCAACCAGCCACTATTTTGTTGACTATGAGAAAGTTTATGTTAATTTTTAGGGTCTAATAGAATATTTCATGTGTATTACAGTGGTATTCATATGCTATGTCTCTAAACTTTATTTTCAAAAGCTTAAGGCCCAAATACAAACTTCTCTGGAATAAATGTGGTGTTTTATTTTGTGGATCATAAGTGAACATACACATTTTCACTAAGTACTATTATCTAAGCATGTTTATAGCATGTTTATTCAATTTCGAACACATGCATGTGCGTGCGCACACACCCACACACACTCACACCTATAAACATTAAATATTACTTTGCCATGATAGCTAAGCATCCAACTCTTAATGCTATAGAATACAGATTATTCTTATTTGAGTTAATTAGCACGTATTAAAAAACTTAAGTATATTTAAGTAAATCAGTAAGACACTTTGATAGAAGCATCAGCAACCTGCTTAGAGGGATTGTCTATATCATTTTCTACTTCTGTCAAATAAGAACCTGGCAGTGTTCAGGTAAGTTGTAATATTTTTAGTCAATTTCATGAAATAACCTCTACAGATTTAGTCGCAATTTCTCATTTGTAAGGAAACACTGACTTTAATTTGGTTTTCTACTCCATTTACAAATAACTTGTAGGCATATAGAATTCTCTTTCAAGTTTCTTGGGGTTTAAGAAAAAGTTTGCATCATCATCATCATACCTGAAAATCTAGTATGAGATAGTAAAACCAAACTGTTGATTTAAAACCTTTATACTATTGCTCAGTGCATGTATGTAATAAAATTAATGTAAAAAGTGAATGTTTATAAACATTTCAATATTTTAAAGTATATTCTTTAACTTGTAAAATGAACTTTAAAGACAAAGGTATAAGAATCTTGAATTTCCTTGCTAGAAGGTTTTTTTCCTCAAAGATTCCTTTTAGGCTTACTTTGGTGTTCAGGATCTCCAATTACAAATGTAGTCATTCATTTCCACATTCCGTAAAGATGACTTCCCCAGTAGTGGTATTTGACTAAGTTGCTCCAGAGTCTTGGGGTGCAACCCACAGTTAGCGAGCTCCTTATGAACAACCTCCTGTGGGAATAACATACATATTTAGTCTTTGAAAAAGCATATTTAGCCTCTGAACACTCAGTTTTTAATGATTATCGTGAGACTGAGAAATGGCTTATTTGTGGAATTCATTGTATCTATAGAAGCTAAATTTATGCATAGTGACCAAATCCTAAAATATTTTTACAGCCAACTGATAATCTGGGAGTTTTTATAGATCCGTAACCCTCTACATAATAACCTAAATACATTGAAAATTAAAGGCAAACGTGGTTAAATCCTGTAGTAAAGCTTTCTTAAACTGTAAAAGAACTGGATCTAAGAGGGCAATGAAAATAGTTGGCTTTTTTAAGGTTAGGGAAAAGTCATTGTTCCTAGTATAAGAGCATAAACTCATCAAATGTACCTCAAAAAACAACCGATTCCTTGCTTAGTAATTCTTTTGTGATGACACATTTTTATCTTTTTTTTTTGGTACTGGAGATTGAACTCAGGGCCTTGTGCTTGCAAGGCAAGCACTCTTAACTGCTGAGCTAAATCCCCAGCCCACATTTTTATCTTTTTAAATTTTTATTAGTACGCATTTGCTGTACATGATTACATTCATCGTAGAGAGCTGCATATATACAATGTATCTTAATTTTTTGCCCTCTTTTCTCCCATTTGATACAATAAATGTTTTGTAACTTGAAGCACAAATTCATCTCATAAATGACTTCTTTCTTCCAGCTAAACCACCTACAACTAAAACAGTTTACAGGAATCTACTTACTTTATCCAGTACTGTGTCTGAAGACAGGCAGATATTAAATACAGCTGTTGGCTCATGTGTATATAGTCCTGCAGAGAATGACCCACTCTGTGAAGACTTAAGTAGTCTGGTCATAGAATGTAGAGCATGAGGCATAATTGGACCTGTAATCTCCAAACTAAATTGATCTTGGTATCCAGAAAGAGCTTGTGTCTTCACATTAACACTCCGTGCCTTCATGAAAATCAAAAAGAAATTACAATCACTGCATCTCAGGCTTTTGTCCCTTAGCTGAAAATGTGTTCAACAGCCAGGCAAAGGGGGCATGGGCCTCTAAGCCACCTGATGCATGCCTGTAATCCCAGCTCCAGAGACAGGAGGAATTCATGTTCAAGGGCTGGGTATGATACAGCTCAGTGCTCCCTGGTACCATTAAAAAAAAAAAAAAAAAAGTTCAATACATTTTTTGGAGGCTGCTGGGGATCAAACTTGGGGCCTTGCCCTTGCTAGGCAAGTGCTCTATCACTTGAGCTAAATGCCCAACCTGCAATACATTTTCATTTGGGATTTCTTTTGTTTATTATGAAACGAAGTTAAAAATAATTTCTGAGATATCAACACAGTGTGTGAGTAGAAACATTTAGTAAATTCTCAGCATCTCAAGCATCCTTTCGCTATGGAAATTTTCACTTGATGTATGGGGAGTATTATATTTTCATATATCCTTTTTGATTTAATAATACACTGTCAATATGGAATACTGGGATAACAATTTTAGCATCCTTTCGCTATGGAAATTTTCACTTGATGTATGGGGAGTATTATATTTTCATATATCCTTTTTGATTTAATAATACACTGTCAATATGGAATACTGGGATAACAATTTTATTGCTATATCCTTTTTGATTTAATAATACACTGTCAATATGGAATACTGGGATAACAATTTTATTGCTATTAACGTTAGCATATATATGAATAACTTTCAACCATATATAGTTACCCTTTTCACTTATCAATGATCCAGTGTTTGAAATCTATAGTGTAACATCCTTGGCTATTTCCCTGCACTAATGAAAAATTCAGCAATGTAAATGTCAGGAAATTAACACCAAGATGCTTTAGTTGCAATTATACTTTGTTCTCCAAGAAAAAAATTTCTCATACAAGTGAGAAAAAAATTTTCATATAATTCAAGTAAATTTCAAAATATATTTTCATACAATTTAAACTAATTATCAAAGTTTTTTTTTAAAACTGAGGAAAGTAAAATGAAAACATACAAGGTATAAAATGCTTGTAGTTATTTTTCAAAAATCAAGAATTTTATCTAAAAACAGTACTTCTAGCTGGACATGTACTGTACTCCAGCACTTGGGAGGCTGAAGCAGGTGCATCACTGCCAAGGTCACGGACAACCTGTGCTATGCAGTGAGTTCAAGGGCAGCCTGAACTACATGTAGGGACCCTGTCTCAGAAGAAAAAAACCAAACTTCTATTGAAGCTATGCTATAAGGAATGGTGGAGTGTAGAATTTCTTTTAATTACCTTAAGCATTTGCATTGTGGCACCTCGGAACGCTATAGGTGATAAAAGAGTTGGTGGAAGTCCTGCCTGTGCACCTGAGGTAGCAACCAAACTCTTGCAGTTGATCAAAAAGTTAAGCAATGTAAAGGTGTTGGCGCCTTTCACCAAAACAACAGACTCAGGTCTGTGATCCATTTGTACTTCATATTTCTCTTTACGCCTGAAGATGACAATCAAGGAAATTTTTCAAATCCCACACCAAGACGGGGGTAATCTTGATTATGAAACACTTAGGATGCTTATTTTCCAAAATATTCATATGCATTAAGTTTGGGTCAAAATGTTGACCTGTTGAATTTGTTAGAAACTGAATAAAACATAGTTAAAAACTTCTGCTGTCCTACAAACTTGAACCAACATGATGAGTTTTTAATGAAAAATAGTTTTAAGAGTTCATGGTTTATTACTATTTAGGGGTTGTTATTCAATATCACAATGGAAAATTAGGTTTAAGATGAACTGAAGATAATTTCAAATTATAGTTATTAAAACCACACATTTAAAATTGTTCATTAACTTAATTCAATGAAAGTTAATTCTTGTTAATAGCAACTGAAAGGATACAGCTTGATAGAGAGTGTATCTGGCTTTTTAATTTTATCATGCACACCCATTTCTTCCAGCCAAGAAAAACTTTCCTCTTCATCTTCATCACTGATTGCTTGCTCCCTAGGAAATTGCTACAGTTAGAATTCACACAAAGCTGGTACTTTTACAAATCAATTTCACTGAATCCATGTCACTGGATATAAAGGTTATTTTAATCACATACTCCCCATGTCCCAAGCTTGCTCCATGTGCTTTCTTCTTTTGGCCATTTTCTTCTATTAAAGGCAGAGAAAATTCAATACCTACATAAGAATATAAAAACATAACTCAGTTTAACAGTATTTAACAGGAGTGTCCTACTTATAGAGTATAGAGCAGTGGTGGCGAACCTATGACATGTGTGCCACAGTGGGCTGTTTGTTATCATTGAAAGCTCTAAAAGGTTTGCCATCCCTGGTACAAAGTATATCAAATTTGAAATGTAAAATTTTATACTTCATCGGTTAAGGTAGTAGTCTTTGAGCTTTTCTTGAACGTAGCCCACAACACACATCAACATGCACACATATCTTCTTGCAACAAAAGCTTCAGCAAACAGTGACACTGGTACATATGATATTTCTTCAAAAATTACATTGTATTCTAGTTTACTTTCTGAAAATGTGCTGTCGAGTCCACTACATAGATTTCATGATTTACAGATCAGCTGACCTATTTTGAAAATCATGTTATTCAGGAAGTAGGTAATTTGTTCTACAAAAGACTTTCTACACTATATATTAAGATATTGACTTTTCAGTCCATTATATGTTTTACTTTAGAGATCAGAGAGGGGAACACCATTCATTTAAAAGTGTAAGGGACAATTTAATCAAATGCAGAAAAACACAGAAATGTCTGCAGAAAAATGCAGAAATAAAGATATACTAAATCTTTGGAAAACTATAGTTAAAAGACAATTCAAACTTTAGTTTTTACAGCAAATGTTTCATATGTAAATTGCACCATCATCACTTTATTTTTTCTTTTCTTTTGGTACTGGGGCTTGAAAACCATCATCACTTTAAACCTAAACTTTTACCTTCATTTTTCATAGCTTCTCTTAAACCTCTAGTTGTGGGAGACATGAGAGCTGTGATCACATCACTTCCTGCTAATCCTGCTGCACGGAAAAGGACAGTAAACTGATAGGTGCAAACGTAGAAATAAGGGCAAAGTTTTGTCTTCAGCAGATTATACACAGAAGTAAAGCTCATAGACCTATGAAACAAAAAAGAGTTTTCTTTAGGTATTATTAACCATTTGGCTCAATGTTTAAAATTTAATCTGACACTTTAATTTAGTCTGATACTCAGTTTAAAACAACATAGATACTTTAGACACCAGTTTGAAATTTTCCATCTACCTGGCTGTAAAAGACTGAAATTCGTAATGAGGACTCACTGATGACTTCTCAATACTTTTAACAGCGTTGACTTTCTTTCTTTTTTTTTTTTTTTTTTTGGTGCCAGGGATTGAACCCAGGGCATTGAGCTTGCGAGGCAAGCACTCTAACCGCTGAGCAAAGTCCCTGGCAGTGCTGACCATTTAAACATCATTTTTTCTTTCAACAAAATTTGCTAACTGGTTGCTGACTTTCTCTGAACAACTTCTGATATAAAACGATGCAATCAAGGACAAGAACATTAAAAGAATTATACCTGCCTGTATCTGTTAATCTAACATATATACATTTCATATTGTGATAGTGATGAGAGCTTAAAAAACAAGCAGTTTACATGCTGGTTATTTGCGTTTTCTGATAAAATTTGGGATACAACGAGCCTTTTACAGTTACACATTTCTGTGTCACAAATACAACAAGGAGAGAATATTAGTAAAGGAAAAATTCACTACTGGATTGCACATGTCTTTTTATTAAGCTTACCAGTCACTCATTAATATGTGTTGCAGGGTTTCATCATTTGACCAAGGGCTTGTTTTTCCAGCCATTTTTCTATCAGCTCCAATACGAGGAAACAGTGATAGCCAAGACAAGGCAGGGTGGAGCCAATACACAAGGCTCTGCTGGAAGGCACAACGGAGCTCAGTGGAGAGTTTGGGATCCTAAAATCCAGAGAGGACAATGGGTGGTTTTGGACCCATGAGAAACACAGAATTTCATTAGAAATACTGAATATACCAAACATTGAGTCCAGAAATCTTTAACTTCTTTCTATGGAAAAACATTAATAATTGTTAACTGGGGCTTGTTTGGGAGGCTTTTTTTTTTGGTACCGGGAATCGAACTCAGGGCCTCATGCTTGCGAGGCAAACACTCTAACCACTGAGCTAAATCCCCGGCCCCTGGGGGTTGTTTGGGATAGCCCTTGTACCCAGCAATTATAGTCTGTCAATTACACTTGTTACTTTAAAACAGTCATTTTACTTCAACATTACCTGTATACTTTGAGGCAAAGTAACTTCAGTTGCTCTACAATGCTGGACAAGACCTTGAGCCTCTTCCTGTGCTTTCAAATGATCTGTCCAGGTAAAGGGTTGAGAAGAGGTGAAAAGGAGTCGAGTTTTAATACTCCAGTCTACAGGTAACTCAGTACTTTTTGGGAGCAGAGTATCCGATTCAGAGAATGATACATGTGGAGTCTTTCAGAAAACAAAGCAGACAAAAATTAGTTTCAAGAAAAACCCTTCAGTCTAAAAACTTTGTTAAAATACTATATACACCGTATAATAAAAAACACAAAATACACTATAGCTCAGTGGTAGAGGACTTGCCAAGCATGCACAAGGCCCTAGATGCAATCCTTAGCACCACAAAAAAACAAAACAAAATTTATTGGAGGTAGTGGTAGAAGAGGGGCATATTTCACTTTTTAGCTTTAATAGTTCTTTATGATACTATAGATGTTGCTATCAAAGTAGAAATCTTACCAGTATTGAACAAAGTATCTTTTAAGCCTCTGAAGCTCTGGAGATAGGCTGCTCCTCTTGTAAGTAAGTTAGGTAGCTACCACCCATAAAAGGCTATATTCAAAAAACGTTTCTTCACTCAAAAATTTACCCTGAACCCGTGTTGCTGTTCTTCAAGAAAATATTCTCCACGTTACAAGAATTCTTTAAGAATTCTCCAACACAGGGAAGACTGGATCTTGGGGGGCTCGTATAGCCTATTAAGACAAACTAAGCATTTATTCAAGCCATCACAATAGAAGTATTCAGCAATAGAAATAATAGTGTATGTCTGTTGGGAAGGGGAGCAATGAGGTTCAGTGCTGTTACAACCTGTGGTGGTAACCTGGGGATCTGGTTTAGAGATTCAGCAAAGGACTGAGTTAAAGTAGCCAGATCTGGAGGGCTGCTTTTGAGTGATGAGCTATAAGAATCACTATCCCAGGAAGAAGAATGTTCAAAGCTACTTGGAGGAGTGGGGATGGTATAAACCCCACATCTACTACTGATTATTTCTGTGTGGGTGACCATAACAGGCATGTTACAGGTCCTTTACTTGGCCAGTGTCATCTTTTCAATCCCAGATCATTCTCAAGCTAATCTACAAAACTATTTTTCATGAAAAATTTTCTGAGAAGTATGAATAATATATATTCTAATGATATTTAAAAAGTATTACCTGGTACAGTTCAGTAACAGTTCTCTCAGATAATGTCTCTTCCCACAGCATATCGTTTTCTTGATTAGAATCTGAAAACTGAGGTAAAAAGTCATCCTCTTAGAACTTAAATGATGCCAATTTGTCCTATTATTATTATTGTTTTGCGATTTTTGAGACCAGGTCTTGCTACTGCTGGCCTTGAACTCACTATGCAGGTCAGGCTGGCCTCAAACTCCTAACAATCCTGCCTCAGCCTCTCTGGCATGCAGGTTTCTCAGTATATATAAAGTGCACCCAAATTCATAGATTCCCAAATCAATCTACCAGTTTCACTTCATTTTTATGTCTGAACTTTAAAGTCAAAATTAACAGGAAAAAAAATTAAAAGGAAAAACGGACCAGGTTTTGCGCATTTAATAACTGATATTAAGAGATCCAAAAAGGGTAGCAAATTCTGACCCAACTTAGCCTAATTGTTTCTCGGTTCCCACAGCAGTTCTGAGTGCGCTAGGGAAGGGAGGCCCTCTACGGGAGGCAGAGTCTCCCATCCTTTTCCATCGGAGCGGCACCGCAGGGTGGGCGGTCCGAAGGATTGTCCCACCTCTTTAGAGGCCCGAGGACACCTCGCAGCAAGACAGCTCTCTCCACCTTTCGGGGGCAGCCCTCTCCAGGCTCAGAAGCCCTTGGCGCCCATTTCCCGACCTCCAGCTTTAAGAACTTTCCCATCCGGTTTACAGGCGGTCACCGCGACAGAGAGGCGTCCCGGCTGCGGAGCGAAGGACTCACCGGGCCCGGCACCTCCTGCTGGCCGCGGGGCTGTGCGGCCGGGGGCTCGGCGGCTAGCTCGGTGGCCGGCCGCGGCCGGTTGTCCAGGCGGGCGAAAGGGTTCCTGCTCGCCGCGGCCGGGAGGGGGCGGAGGGGCAGCCCGGCTGCGAGGGCGGCGCGGTGCGGCGCCGGGAGTTCCGGGGACGAGAGGACGGCAGCTCCATGGCTCCGAGCCCTTTTCCGTCGGAGCCGCAGTATCTCGGGCGGCCTTTTGAAGCTCGGCGAGTAGCCGGGCACCGAAAAGGCCATGACGAAGGGCGGCAGAGGACTGCCGCCCGCCGCACACTTCCCGCGCGCGCTAGCCCCGCCTCCGCGCGGCGTCACGCTAGTCGCGGACTAGAGGCCGCCGTGAGACCCCGCCCCAAGGGGCTCCGCCTCCGCGGGGCGTGCGCAGTGGCTAACCCGCGAGGCCACGCCCCCGCCCCACTGCCTAGTCGTCGGTGGGCTCAGGTCGCGAGGTGCGGCGACGCTGGGAAGCACTCGGTCCAGCACCAGTGGACACTATGTTGTTGGGCACCGACATGGGTGAACGCTGCTTAAGTCCGCAACAGGGATGTGATCAGCCCGCGGTAGGCGCCTGGATGAAAAGCAAACGTCACACTTGGGCTTCTGTGATGGGCCGTCGGTTCGGTAACTTTCAGAGAGCAGAGGCGACTTAAGAGAGGTGGGGAAGGGGCATAACCCAGCTCGGTCCCCAAAAGGGAACTCAGGAGGTCAGCACACTCCAAACGCTGCCTCCCAACAACCCTGCTGTCCTCCTTCCCAAGGCTTGGCCAGTCTAGACCCCTTATGCATACGCTCGCAGCTGTCAGGCAGTTACTGGGATCAGCTTGTTTGATCCTGGAGAATGTCAGGTGAATAAATATTTGAAAACAAAAGTTAAGTGCCTATGGGCTAGATCCTTTGAGACATGAAAATATATTCAAATGCTTAAATTATGACTGCAGAGTCTTGTTAAGGAAGAAGATGTTAAGAATGGTAGACAAAAGATTAGTTACATTGCATTGACAGTACATTTACAGCAAAGACCTGTAACATTTATCAACAGAATAGTGTGGGCTTTACTGAAAGCAGTAGTTTTTCTTCATGGAAAGAATTTTATGGCTGAGGCAAAATGTATAGAAACAATAACTAAAAAGGCTTTCAGAATATTCCCGTCAGATGTTAATTACAGAATTATCTCGATCACTTGCATAACAATGCAAACATTTTCCAAATACATCAAATAACTGAGCATCTTGCCTTAACAAGGAAACATACTTAAAAATGGGACAACTTGCTTTTTTTTCTTCCTTGATTTTATCTCAGTTTTCAAGGATAACTTGAGCTTTCAACACTGGTCTTCCAACTGAGGTCTAAGAAATAAAAAAATTAAAATAAAACAACTTGCTTTTTTCTTCCTTGATTTTTCTGAACAACTTCCATGGCAGCTTTTGCTTCGTACAGTGGAATGGGTTCATCCAACTGAGGTCTGGGGAAGAAAATTAGAAATGTCAGTTGTAGTAATAGATGAACAACCCACAGGACGGTGACAATTGCTACAGTGGTTGTATAACTAAATAATTCAAACGAACTGGCTCATTAGTGTTTCTACCTACAAAATCCCCTCCCTATTGTATAAGTGATAAACACATTTAATTTAAACAAATAAATAAACATACTATACTTTTCCTTTTCAAGCTACGGATTATTTCAAGTTATTTTGGGAGGGATGATGATGAAAAGCAAAGGGTGAAGTGAACAATGGAATAGGAGGAAAACTCACACACAGGCCACTTCTATCTTAGGATTTACTGGCACACTAACAGATACACTCTGAGAAATTAAAGAGCATCTAATCGAGTGATAGAGAACGTTTTAGAACTTTCAATGGTACAAAGAGCCATCTGTGGCACACATGCTGTAGGTTCACCACCACTGAACCTAAATCATAAAATATTGAGCCAACAGGCATACTGTAAAGGGTGAAGCAAAAAGGAAACACCCACCATTATCTCACAGAGAATAGAAAAGTAAACAAAAAACATTTCAATTACTGTGGCATACCTAAAAACACCAGCTGATAACTTCTCTATCACGTCTTTTAAAATGCGTAGCTGGAAGGATTGTTAAGGTGGCAATACAAAAGGAGAGAGGGTTAAATAAAACCATTCAACAAATGGAAGATGTTAGGCAGCTCACTTTCTCATTCTCAAAGTTCTGCACTATCAGAAATGCTAAATGTTACAGAAATTCTGTAAGCTGTCAAGTCTAGCTAAGACTGAGAAATGATGTGAAATGTGAAATGGCTGGGGGGATAAAAAGGCCTGAACTAAGGACATGTGATGAGACGAGCAGGCCCGGTGCCCAAGTGATGATCACTGTTACTCCAACGGATGGAATCGTGCGATTTTTTTTCTGTACCATGTATGGTATTTAGTACTTACATTAGGTACATATACATTTATACACTAATCTGGTTGATGGCCTGCTCAAAATTTGCAGAAAAGTTAGTAACTGTGTATGTCATTAACAATCAAAATAATGTAAAAATTAAGAAAAGTATTTTGGTAATTTAATTTGCAAAAGACCTAACTTCCTGTTTCCAATCTCTGCAAGCTCTTTTTCTATTTTTGTTAATGACATTGCCATCTGTGCATGTGTGTGTGCAGATGCTCCATGACATGATAAAGATTATGTACCATTAAACCTCCTGAAAACTGAAAATATTCTAAGTCAAAAGTGCATTGAAGCTGGGTGTAGTGGTGGACTCTAGGAGGCTGAAGCAGGACTGCAAGTTCAAGCTCAGCCTGGGTAACTTAGTGAGAACCTGTTTCTAAATAAAAAATAAAATCAAGACTGGGGAGGTAGCTCAGTGTGAAGGCCCTGGGTTCAATCCCCAGGACCAGCAGGGGAAAAAAAAAAAAAGCAAGCGAGCGCATTGAGTAACCTACTTGGCAAACACCCTAGTTTAGCAACACAATATACTGCAGAGAACTGGCTGGCTGGGAGCTGTAATTGTGCTTGCTGCCCAGCACTGCAAAGGAGCATCAGAGTACAGTACACTGTGTTGCTATGCTAGGGTGTTTGCTAGCTCAGGAAAAGATCAAAGTTGAAAGGTATTATTTTCTACTGAAAGCATACTGCTTTGGTAACATCATAAATTTGAAGAATCTTAAGAGCTATCATTAAAGTCAGGGGCTGTCTGTATATGGTACATATTTCTGATGTTGAAAAATGTAGTATTATTTCATATAAAAATGTCATGCTTCAATCTGGTCATGGGGTTTGTCAAATACACAGGAAAAGCAGTCAGCCTCAATTCTAAGTAAGATTCAAAACACGATCCTCCTGCCTCAGTGGGGATAACAGGTCTACATGCCCATGCCCACTGACTTCTCTTTTTTGGGGGAGGGTAGTGCTGGGGATCAAATTCAGGGTCTTGCGCTTGCTAGCCAAATGTTCTACCATTCACCTAAATCCCCAACCCCCACTGGCTTCTCTTTTTAAAAATCAGAAATAAGTGGATATGGGTGCATCCCATAATCCCAGCTACTGGGGTAGCTGAGGCCAGTCTGGGCAATTCAGCAGGAAATGGTCTCAAAATACAAAATAAAAAAGGTTGGAGATGTAGATCAGTGTGAGACCCTGGGTTCAACCATTAAATAAATAATATATTTTAAAAAGTAAATCAGACATATCCTCATTTGATGAAAATTTCCTAGCACTGACATTGGTAAGAACCAACTCTTCAGATGAGTATACTGAAATGTTTTGTGCCCTAGCACCATCGTAGGGATGAGTGTGCAACTTTTCAAGTAGAATGTGTAAGATCAGGTTAAAAACAAAATGAAATCTTTCACTTTCAGTTTACGTCCTACTCAGGAAGAAAGGAGAATGCCTGAGTGTGACTCTTGTTCTGCCACTTGCTAGCACAAGGCCCTCAGCACCAGAAAAGCAAAAAAAATAAAAATAAAAAATAAAACTGGGCATATGCTAACCTCTTCGTGTTTTAGTTTCTTTCTCTTAAAATGGGGATAATAACAGTACTTACATCTTATAGGGTGGTATTCATGTTTAAACGAATACCTGCAAGGCACTTGGAACACTGGCATATGCAAAGAAAGTGAGCAACTAATTATAACTTCTTAGCATAATGAACGAATTTATGAGTACAGTACAAGATACATTTCAAATCAGAAACTATCAGAAAAAAAGGATATAAAGATATTTTCCCTGTTGTACATTTGACAAATTCCAAACTTCATCATTTAGGAAAGCCACCGTTGCTCCCTTGAGGAAAAGGCACCGGCTGTCTGGAGGATCCAACTTCAACAGAGGGAACAAAGACTGATCAGTTCCTGTGAGTTAAACAGCTGCTATCTTGAGCCAGACAAACTTCCATGCAAGTTATTCCAAGTCACAAAAAAACCAGCACATAAACTTATACTATGTTTTCTATTTCATGGTCCCAAATTATGAAGTGGCATCAGTATAGGACCCTGGTGATGAGGTGCTAAGGGTTTCTGTGTGTGGTTTCTGGCCATTTTACTTATCAGTTGCCTTCTTGGTAAGTATGTTGGAAAGTCACTGAAGACTTGTATATGAGAAATATAATATTTGAATATCAGCCATGATATAATTATTTAAATAGAATTGTTGTAAAATAAACTTTGGGAGTTAACTTACCTATACACATACATAAGAATTCAAATTTCAATAACTAGGAAATTGTAATAATGTTATTCAAAAATATTTTGGTAAGTATACATCAGTGTTTGTTACTAAGAAAAAATACTTGAAATAGAATTTAAAAATTCAGCACTCACTATTTTTAATTTATCACATAAAATTATAATTCATTTTAACTGGATGAACACCCCTGAGCTCCCCTGCTAGGCAGTATTTCAACATTTTGACCACCATGAACCTAACACTAAAAAAGGCTGTATTTCTTTTTTTTTTTTTTTTTTTTTTTTTTTTTTTTTTTTTTTTTTTTTTTTTTTTTTTTTAAATTTTGACCAAGAACATGTATTGGTACATTATATACATAATGATCATAATCAAGATGGTTATTCTGTACCTGACCATGATGTATCTTGGAAAAATATGGAACACTTCACGAATTTGTGTGTCATCCTTGCACAGGGGCCATGCTAATCTTCTCTGTATTGTTCCAATTTTAGTATATGTGCTGCCGAAGTGAGCACTACATTTCTTTTTTTAAAAATTTTGTTTGTTTGTTTGGGGTTTTTTTTTGCTTTTCTCGTGCTGGGGATCAAATTCAGGGCCTTGTGCTTGCGAGGCAGGCACTCTAACCACTGAGCTAAATCCCCAGTCCCCAATTTTTTTTTGTCTGAGACAGGGTCTTGCTATGTAGTTCAGGCCAGCCTTGAACTCACTATGTAGCCCAGGCTGGCCTCAAATTTGCAGCGATTCTCCTGCCTCAGCCTCCCAACTGCTGGGATTATAGGTGTACACTACCACGTCCGGCTACATTTCCTTAAACACAATGTTTAATTCAGAATTCATACTAATTATCCTTATTTTTTATAAATGACAGACATCCTTTTGGTACAATAATAATGCTTTATTGTTTCTGACAATACCTGAAGGTTTTCTTCTGTTGTTACCCAGTGGCCTCCGACACCAAGAAGTGTGATGATATCATGCTTATGTGGTAGTAGCTGTAATTTTACAGATGGCTCATCATCTTTCTTATACAATCTCACTGATAAGTGAAGAGTTAAAAAACAGAGAGAAGAAATATATTTTATAATAACTCGACCAAATTTGTTCTTCAAATAAGTTTACTTTTTAACTTGCAAAAGCATTTTTCTCAGAAAAAGCTAACATGCAGTGTATTATATTTTTATGTTAAACAGTCATAAAATTGATTTTATATTTAAAAATAAATGAAATATCCCAGCACTTGGGAGACTGAGGCAAGAGGATGGCCATGAGTTCAAGGCCTGTCTGAGCTACATAGTGAGTTCAAGGCCAGCCTGAACTACATAGCAAGACCCTGTCTCAGACAAAAAAAAATTGGGGACTGGGGATTTAGCTCAGTGGTTAGAGTGAGACAGTGAGAACCTGTCTCAAAAACAACCCCCAAAACCAAAAAAAACCAAAAATAAATGAAATAAATAAAGTCTATTTTCATTTGGAAACCAAGTAAGGTAATATAATACATAATTAAATCTTATAATGCTAATTATAACAATATAGTTTAATACAATGGAATGAGTTGCTATCTGATTAAAAACATCACAGACTAAGACAGTTATACACTTTGACATAATTACTGAAATATACATTTGAAAAAATGTTAGGGAAGTATATACTTACTTCTGAAAGATTTTTGAGTTACTTTAAATTTTTTTTTTTTGGTACTGGAGATTGATCCCTTCACACTCAGCCACACTCCAAGTCCTTTTTAAAATTTTTAAAAATTTTGGTTTTTTGAGACAAGGTCCTGCTATGTAGTTCAGACTGACCTTGAACTCATTATGTAGACCGGGCTGGGTTCAAACTTGCAGCAACCCTCCTGTCTCAGCCTCCCAAATGTTGGGATTTCAGGAGTGAGCTACCACGTTCAGTCCCAAGTCCTTTTAAAAGAACTTTTTTATATTGAGGCAGGTTCTTGCTAAATCAGGAAATTGCCTAGGTTAGGTTTGAACTTCTAGTCCTTCTGCTTCAGCCTCCCAGAGTGCTGGGCTTACAGATGTGTGCTAGAAAATACTGTGTATTTCTTATAAAAGAAACATCCATGTTGGCAAGAGCTGTGTTCACAACAAGGGATAAACAGAAGCACTCTGCAGGCGGGTTACACCAATCCTTTAGAAGTGATGGTACTACCTAAGTGCACACAGATTAGATGTTACCAAATAAATATTGGTTCAACTAAAAAGCTCAAAAAAAAATAGAACAAACCCCTGTATATTTTGTAAACAGAGACTATAGAAGTCAACCATCCAATAAGCAGGCAGCCACACATAGCAGAAGTGAGTGTCAGTAAGCATCTGGACAATAATGTATGTTATCAGGGAGCAACTCAGCAAAGTGCAGATTTAGGTTTTTTTTTTTTTTTCAACAAAAATTTGTCATTTGTTACTTCACCTTGAAGGCTTATGCTTTAAAAGGTAAGTGTGGTCTCTCTTCTAGTGAGACGGGGAGTAGATGGGAATAAAGTGAGGATGCTCTGATTTAAATAGATGTTTAGTTAAAGACAAAGCCCTAGGCTGTGGACATAGCTCAGCGGGAACACTAGTCTGGTGTACAGTAGGCCCTGAGTTCAATACCCAATACCGCAAAAAACAAAAACAAAAACCGCCAAACAAAACTTCACACAAAAAGCTCCCCATTAAACATCCAAATCAATAAATGCGTTAAAAGTTAATTCCCTATAGTTTTTTTCTGAAATTCATCAGACTATAAGAATTACACAGGCTACCTGCGATTTGACAGGCACCCACCTCCAGCGTCTAGGACAACATCTACTCCCAGGCCGCCTGTCTCTTCCAGACAGCCGTCGGCAACGTGGACCTTCCCAGTGGAGAGATCAATTACTCGAGCTGGAAAAGGCAGCAGATCAGGCGACTATACCTTTCTCTACAGACTCACACAAACAATCAAGGAAAAAGACAAAAGCGAACAAATGTCTGTCCTCTGAAATGAGTTAAGTAGTTCAAACAATTACTAAATTTAAACAGGAAAAGTCAATTCCAATTACATTTTTTCTCATCAGAGCCACTATTGGTGAGATAAATCTAAACAAAGGGAGTGGTATATCCAATAAAGTAAAAATGTGAACGCTTGGAGGACAAGGAGGCCCAAGGCCAGTGTGTTGATGCAGAGGACTATCTCTACAGTCACAGGACATGCTGCCAGAACTGAGACCACAAACACACAGAGGTGCATGGTATATATCATATATATTAGGATGTGAATTACAAGATCCAACAGTTTAAGTATATTTAGATGTTAGACTTTTTAGTGCTAAAAATACACAAATATATTTATGCAATATGGTATGTATCTACTAGATGTTTTATCCTTTCTCAGTTGCAGAAAACCCCCATCTCTCCCCTTGTTTCCCCAAACAGAGAAGAATCCTGAAGGTATGAAAAAGGAGTAAGATTATTTTTAGCAGTTGGGGAAAATTAAAACTAATTTTAACTGGTTAATTTTTTCTTTTTTTTCCTTTTTGTTTTTTTGAGATAGGGTCTCACTGTGTAGTCCACTACACAGCCCAGACTGGCTTTGAACTTAAGGTGAACCTCCTGCCTCAGCCTCCCGGGTGCTGGGATTATGAGTATGCAGTACCACACCTGGTCTAACTAATTAAAATAGTAATTAAAAGAAAAACTAATTATATTAATGTTAATAGGACAATATAAATGGAGAGAACTGAAATTAGCATTTGAAGTAGCAATGACATTTCTATTTTGTTATTATTTACTTTTAAACATATACACCATTTTTGTATCATTTAACACCGTGTTAAAAAGAATTCCTCACAGAGCTGCTCAGATTAGAAGTGCAGGCCAACAGTAGTCTGGGATTTGGGAGGGATGAGGTAGGAAGACAAAAGGAGAAGAGGACTGAAGCAAGCCAGAAAGGGCAGAACTAACCCTAAGAAACTTTGCCCTCATCTGTACCATTTTGCTCTTTTCCCATTCTCGTTTCTTTCTTTTTGTGGTGCTGGAGGTCAAACCCACAGCCTCACACATGCTAGGCGAGTGCTCTGCCACTGACCTATGACCCCAGCCCTCCACTTCTTATTTCCAAGTGTCTTCCTTCATTTGTTTTACTCCTTCTCAGCCCTCGTGTGACCTTCCTTCCATTTCTTGGTTATCTCTGGCAGACACAGAAGGCAGCAATGGCAGCACGGGCTTTAATGTTAGGTGGGTCAGAGTTCAAATACCATTAGTCCTTCCTTGAGGAAGCTTGCTAAATTCTGAGAAGATATTTCCTGATCATCCAAGTCCCGGCTGTTGAGGGCTTGAGGGGGAAAGACCTGCAAAACCTCAAAGCACCTCGATGAACGTTACTTTCCTTTCTGCCCACACTTCGCTTACACTCTGCTCATCACCCTCCGTTCTGTGTCTGTTAGTTCCCCTGTTCCTCTCTCTACTCCTTTTAACTTTTCTTTGTTCAGTCTCGATTTTCCTCCTCCACTCCATACTCACTGCTGTCTGGATAGGTTCAGTCTTGGCATGAGCCTTACCATGTACTGCTCATCTTAAACTATCTGACTTGTAGTTTTGTGAACAAGCATCATCCGCCTTTCTACTGTATCACAGAAAACAGACTACTTCAGAGGGCAAAAGAAGTTGAGAACCATACCAAGCTATGTAAACAACATATTGATTTTATTCACTGAAACCAAAAAGCAACTGGTATTTCTAAATTGTGCTAAAGTTCACTTAATTTAAACTTGGGGAAGCTGTAATGACCCAGAAAAACAGAGCGAGATGTAGGCTAAAAAATTTAAATAATTAAAACTATCCTTAAGTAAATTTGCATTCAGCACAAATACTAAGTGCCTTTAAAAAGTGACTCTCATTTGGGATTTCAGAATTTGTTTTACCAATGCAGTTTTTCATTTCCTTACAAAATGTCATGTCCTAAAACTGTGCAGAGGAGTGTTACCCACCTACAGGAGGCCTGAATCTTTCAAGGTACTGCTTGTCTTCCAGGCTGCACGCTGTTGAGATCACTCTGGCTCCTCTGTGGAGTGCTAACTGAATGGCTATCGTGCCAAATGCCTGCGTGGAAACACACGTGCGACAGATGAACACAGAGGCGGCAGAGGCCATTATTATTATTCTTACTTTTTTTGGTGCTGGGGACTGAACTCAGGGCCTTGCACTTGCTAGGCAAATGCTCTACCACTGAGCTAAATCCCCAATCCCAGCCACATCCATTTTACTTTACAGTCTGTTTAATAAAGTCTAATTATTTAGTGTTACTTTATTTTAAATGCTAAGTAACAGACAGAAATGACCACAGACAAATGTAGTAGTGGCAATACCTGACTGACTTCTTCAGAAGGAGAGGTGAAAATGCTACATGTGTCACAGCACGGCATTTCAACGGTGCAGGGCCACATTAAACATCATGGCCGGGCAACAGAAAAATGGGCTTCCTTGGCTGATGGTCTGGGCTGACTACACTGCTCCTGTGGGAGTCTGGCCACTCTCTTTGGAGAGGACAGCATTTCACAAGTGCCATCTCTTTTTGAAGGCATGAGGTAAGCTCGAGGAAACTATACCATCCTGATGTTGGGCATCAAGCAGAAGCCAATGCGGAAGAAGACAGTTTTGCTTTTTTTAAAAGACAAGCAGGGGGAAAAGTATTTTCATCAACAGCCAGACAGAAAAATTCATGTCAAAATTTGAAACTTTTTAAGATTATGGTATTTTAATGTATTCTTTTAGTGTCTTTAACTTGTGTTTTGAAGCCACATCCCCAGCCCTTTTTATTTTTTGAGACAGGTGGACCTGAAACTTGAGAGCCTGATGCCTCCTGGGCAGCTGAGATTATAGATGTACACCACCATGCATGGCTTCAACTATTTTTTTGATAACACATGTAATATATTTAAATTAGCACATTTTGACCTTGTGTGCGATCCATCTATAAAATGCCAACGTTTTATCCACATCAATGTGCGGGATTAGATACCAAACTGACAAGAATTCTGAGGTATGAAGTCAAAGACTTATGAGCTATTTCAAGCTTTGTATAAACTGGCTTGAATTGGAGCATAGCTTAGTGATAGAGTGCTTGCTTAACATATGCAAGGCCTTAGGTTTGGTCCCCAGCAATGGGGGTGGGGGGCTTGTTTGCTTTTTAATGTGCTGGAAGATTCAAAGTAATTAGAAAATAGCCAGGTGCAGTGGCAGAGGCCTGTAAACTCAGTTACTCGTGAAGCTGAGGCAGGAGACTTGCAAGTTTAAGTCCAGCCTGGACAATTTAGAAAGACCCTGTTTTAAAAAAAATAAAGCTATCATGAAAGCCATTTATGATAACCAAATGAGAGACTGGTACAGGAGCCAGCTGATAATGCACTGGCAAGGAACCGGCCAGGGGATGGCTCACTTCTAAACTCCCTGTGTTTATTGTTTGTTGGTCTACTTCTTATCAGAACCATTGACACCTACGCTTGCTCCATCCATTATCAGCACTGATTTTCCGGAAGAGAGATGAGAAAGATAATGCAGCGCTGTATAGGCTCGAACTCCATCGCCAATCGTGCCAGCTGCTTCAGTCCATGTGACCTTTTCCGGTTTATGAACTATCAAAAAGAGGAAGACGAAAAACCCATTAGCAAGTCCCATTAGTACTGCCTCCCAGACTGATTTCTCTCTCTCCTACCACAGGTCCTAGTACAATAAAAGCCCCGACCGACCCGTTATCCCTTACCTGCTTTACAGTTTCCCTGTTTCAGTGTGCCCCCACGTATAATCCACTCTCAACATATTAGTCAAAGTGAGTGTATTTCTTAAACTCTTTATTGTGAAGTAGAACACATGCAGAAAAATACATGAACTATAAAACACAAGAATAAATGTAGCCAGTTGTAGCAACACACACCCCAAATCCCAGCACTCAGGAGGCTGAGGCGGGAGGATCAGAGTTCAAGGCCAGTCTGAACTATGTAGCAAGACCTGTCACAACAACACCCCCTTCTCCAAAAACGTTTGGTGCCTAGCCTGGGCAGCTTAGTGACTTAGGAGACTCTATTTCCAGATTTAAAAAATGTTAAAAAAAAAAAAAAAAAAAGGTTTGCCCCAATATAGCAAAAACAAAACCAAGGAAACAAACAAACCCTGATGCTGGAAAGCCCTGAGAGCTGGAATTGGGCTCGGGGCCACTAAAGCTCCTTGAGGAATCATCCTAGTGGAGGGGCTGTGCAGTTACCCTGTTAGCCGCCTTCTCTCTCCTCACCAGAGGTCGCCCGATGCTGACTCAATTTCTTATCTGCCTTTATAGTCTATTGTTGTGGTATGTATTTATCATTTAATTTTTCATGGTTTTGAACTTTATCAAAATAGAACCATATCTTATGCATTATTTTCTTTTCTATCTTGGCTTTTACATGTTTTTAGGGTACATCTTTTTTGTGTTCTTTCATTTGGGAGGCTCTTGTGGAGCTTTTTTTTGGTGGTACTGGGAATTGAACTCAGGGCCCTTGCACTGAGCTACACCTCCAGCCCGCCCCTTTTGTTATTTTTATTTTGAGAAAGGGTCTTAGTAAGTCGATAAATTGACCAGCCTGGCTTTGAACTTGTGATCCTCCTGCTTCAGCCCCCCAGAGTGCTGAGAATACAGGTGTGTACCATGACACTTGGATTCATTTCTGTTGTTTTATGCATTCCACTATGTGGAAACACCTTGTTTGGTTACCTTTCTCCAGCTGATGGACATTTGGATTGTCTTTAGTTTTTGGCAGTTACACATAATGCTGCAGAATGTTCTTGTATAAAGATTTTCCTGCATGATTTTCACCAAGATACTTACTTTGCAGTAGAATTTCCAGATCCTGGAGTACATCACCTTTAACTTTACTACATACTTTCAGAGTGCTTGTATCAATTTGCAGTGGCTCGTGCTGTAAAGGTGTTTGTCAACCTTTTTGTTTGGTTTTTTTGAGACAAGGTCTAGGTAGTTCAGGCTGCCTTTGAACTTACTATGGAGCCCAGGCTGGCCTCAAACTCATGGCGATCCTCCTGCCTCAGTCTCCCAAATGCTGGGACTACTGGTGTGTGCCCCCATGACTGGTGTATCAACTTTTGATATTAGATTTATTCATTTTTTCCAATCATGTGGGTGTACAAGGGTTTCTTAGTGTGATTTTAATTTGTTTCCCTCGATTTCTTAAAAAGGTTGAGCGTCTTCCCATGTTTTTTGGCCTTCTGGAATTCATTTTATGAAGTGACCAAATTTTGTCAAATTTTCTATTTTTTGTATTGATATATAGAAATTCTTCATATAATCTATTGTGTATGTATATTTATGTGCTGTAAATACTGTAAGTTAACAATTCCTTATTTGAATGCTCCAAATGGGAAGTGTTTTGGATTCTGGAATGTTTACATAATGAGTGATTGTGTCTACAGAACTTGTGTCTAAAAGGGAAATTCATTTCTATTTCCTGTATAATACACATAGCCCAAAGGTGATTTTATGCAGTATTGCTGGTGTTTGTGAATGTGACTTGTCACATGAGGTCAGGTATGAAATTCTTCACTTGTGGCATTATGTTGATGCTCACAAAGTTTCAGACTTATATACATATTTTTGTTTTCCGATTATTGTGCTCGACCTGTACTTAACATTACGGCTTTTCAATCACTGGACTGGACTCTGAAAATAAGTGTTGGAATGGTATTTTTGTGGGGGCAGGTGCTGGGGATGGAACTCAGAGCCTTGCACTTGCTGGGCGAGCACTCTACCACTGGGCTAAATCCCCAGCCCCATGGAATGATATTTTTTAAGCGTAAGTAATATCCTAACTCTTCTCTGCTTAAAATTCATCAATGGACTGTAATCCCAGTTACTTAAGAGGCTGAGACAGAGGATGGCAAGAGGTCAGCCTGGGCAATTTAATGAGATACTGTCTCAAAATAAAAATAAAAATGGCTGCAGATACAGTTCAGTGCTCCCTGGGTTTGATTCCCAGTAATGGGGGAAAAATAAATCAATAGGTTTCCACTGTACTTGTAGGTTTATTTATTTAATTTTTTGAGACAGGGTCTCACTATGTAGTTCAGGCTGGCCTTGAACTCACAGGGATCCTCCTGACTCAGCCTCCCAAGTGCTGGGATTACAGGCATGCGCCACCAAGCCCAGCCTAACATAGTTTAAAAAGTAATGTGATCTGACCATTAAGCTGTACCTCAGGATGTTTCACTATTTAATTTTTGTGTTCATGTTACAAACTGAATATGATTCTTTTCCTAATACAAGCAATCCTTTCTTATTTTACCTCAAACCAACTTAATATGCTTTTCATGTCCTCACTATGTGTTTCTTCTAATGGCAAGAGTTAGACGGAATAGCCGCAGGGTATCGATAGCACTGCATTAGCAATGCTCCAGTGCCATCTAGTGGGAAAGCGGAGCATTCAGACATGCATGTCGGAAATGTTCAGGCAGATGGGCCGGGAATGAAAACTGCGAGAACACGGAGCACCAGGTAACAGCACACACAGTACAGCTACGATACAGGTACATTGTGGGGGTGTTTCATCCTTGGTTTCTGGTTCATAACTCCCACAGCCTTTGTTATTTCCTGAGTGACTAGAATAATAAGCATAATATCTTTTTTTTTTTTAATCTTTTTTCCTGGTTCCTAAAGCAGCTTCAGAGCATTAAAGGTAAAAGACAGCCTTTCATAATGGTGGGGTGCCTCAGCCTCAGAGAGCAAAGTGTCTCTCTGTCTCCCCTTCTCTTGCTCTCCTTTACCTGCTCCTTTTTCTCCCCAGTGCAGGGCACAAAAACTAGAAATTCTTTTCCCCAAGGCAAGTCAGAGAAACTGAAAATACACCATCATTTTCTCTGGCCTTTCTGTTTTGGAGCTGGCCTGGCTGTAAAAACTCCTCTGACATACCTTGTCTGAAAGTAGATTTTAAGGCCTCCACTGAGCAGGGGTCTGGCCCCATCTCTGGGAACGAGGAATGCTGCAGAGAGACCAAGAAGATTCTGAACACAGAGACCTTGCTGAGTTTCTCCACCTGGCCTATTCGCATTAGGTAATGTCCTTCATGTCTAAACACATTTCCACATGGCTGCCCACGTTTTCATCATGCCTAGGTAATGAAGTCCCCATTTTAAAAAAAATCCAAAAGGACAGAGGCTGAGAGATTCTC
The DNA here is from genome assembly GCA_004026905.1 of Hystrix cristata. Taxonomy (NCBI): domain Eukaryota; kingdom Metazoa; phylum Chordata; class Mammalia; order Rodentia; family Hystricidae; genus Hystrix; species Hystrix cristata. The sequence continues at coordinate 120,548 of PVJO010002053.1, forward strand.
ACTAGGTTAACAGGTGGAAGCTTGCAGGAAGGTGAACAAGAACTCATCCACATACTGGAAGGGTGGCTGCCCCACCTCAATAGGGACAGAAGCGCCTGTGCTCAGGGCTCTCCCACAAGGTGCCCCATGTACGTCTTCGTTTGGCTGTTTATTAATTCTCTTTAAGTACCTTTCATAATAAACAGGCTAATAGAGTTGCTTGATTTCTATAATCCATTCTAGCTAATTAATCAAGTTAAAATTGAAGCCCTAACGTGTAGCTGGCTAGTCAGAGTGCTGAAGGCCCAGTCTCAGACTGCCCCTGAGGTGAGGGCCAGGCTCTCCATCTATGGGATCTGAGGCAATCTCCATCAGGGTGAGGAGGCTCAGAGGACGCCCAGCTGATCATCTGCTGCTGAGAGAAATTCCCACACATGCTGAGCTCACTGTAGAAATGATCTGTGTTGTGAATATATCATGGAAGTTATTGAGTTTGGGTTTGTTTTTACTACCCAATAGGTATTCTCTCAATTTTATGGCTTATGAAATAGGATTCACAGTAAGGAGTTAATCTGCCTAAGGCCACACTACAAATAAAGTGAATGTACAACTCTAAAGCACATCTACTGTAACACTTCATGTCCAACCTCCATACAACTTATTTATATGGCCTTCTGGGGGGAACATTTCCATCATAAGAGTTGAGTCTACTGTATTTTATCAAACTATCAATCATGCAGTCCTTAACACTAACAGCAATAAAACTGGATTTAAGATTTCAAAGATTCTGCCAGGTATAGTGGTGCATGCCCATAATCTCAGCACTCGGGAGGCTGAGACAGGAGGACTGCCTGGAGTTCAAGGCCAACCTGGGCTACACAGGGAGACCTTGTCTCAAAGAATAACAAACAAACAAACAAAAAAATCAAAGATTCTAAAATTGCATGGTTAAATGTAGGTTAAGATCCTAGCTTTTATGTTAGGTAATGAACAGGTTTTTTTGTTTTTTTTTTTTCCTGAGTGCTGGGGATCGAACTCAGGGCCTTGCGCCTACCACTTGAGCTAAATCCCCAACCCTGAACAGGTGTTTATTATGTTATAAAAACAAACTAAATAAAAGACAGCCATGTGTGGATCAGTAATAACTGTATCAGTATTAAGAATTATAATTTCAAAATTAATTATAATTTCATTTCTTTCTTCCTTAGATCCAAAATAATAAAAAGACAGTGCTGAAATGTGTGCCAGATTTCGAATGAGAAATAAAGCTATGTTTGGCTGAATGGCTTAAGAACTCAAAGTAGAAAAGAGCTGGAAGAATTTCTCAATTTTTAAACTCTGTCGTCAACATTGCACGAGATGAGCAGCGTATTCTGGGAGGTTGTCTGGAACCTTGTTCTTCAGTTTGGTCAAGGAACAGTTATTTGTAATAAAGGTAGTACTCAGCTTTCAATAATCACTAGGCAAAGAATTAACAGACACTCAGGTAAAATAAAAATTTCCCCTGCAAAGCTTCATAAAACATATGGAAACTATTCCCCCTTTCACAAAAATTTGAGTGCAGACAGAATGCAGAGGTCACCTAGCTGAGTGCACTCATGAGGGGATGTAGTCAGAATGCCCAGGAGCTCACCGGAGGTCATGCTGGCCGTGATCTTTAAAGGACTTCTCTTGAAGAAACACGTTATTGTATTTTCTTTCTCAAAGAATCTGAAATTGTTTTTTCCATATACTTGGGTTGATTTCCAGACTATAATCCATCCTCTTGATTTATAAATAATCAGGAAAATAATAGGTCTTTTGTATGGCATTAGCTTAAACTTTCAGGATACTGATTTTCCTATTTGCCTTCTTTTTTTTTTAAAGACAAGGTCTTACTATGTAATTCAGGCTGGTCTCAAACTCTTGGGGATCCTCCTGCCTCAGCCTCCTGAGCGCTGGTATTATAGGCATGCACTAGCACGCCTGGCCTAAATTGCTTTTCTCCTTCCGGCTCATATTTTAATTCTCTAGTACTCAGCAATGCCTAAAGGAATGGCCTTGTTTACTGGTGTTTCCTTAATAACTCGCTTTCTATAGTTACTTTCTATAGTTTATTAAGTAAAGTTACTTAGTAAAAACTGAAACCTGTGAGTCCAAACTGAAGGTTTTAGCTGACTCCATATTCACCAAGTTCTCAAAGGAACAGGGCAGTAGTGGTCACACAGGAATCTTTAGGACCACTTTTCAAACTGCACAATCTCAAAACAGCTATGGCTTGGAGACTTCCACTGCATAGTATGTGAAGACACTTGGCCCTGGTCCAGGCTTACTACATATCGAAATAAGCAGAGGTTTCAGCTTTCTGGAAAATGGTCTTTTAAAGGTTAATTTTTAATAAACTATAGAATTACCTGAAAATTTTAGGCACAATGAAGCCATTAAGTATGACTTATATAAAATTTATTATTTTAGAAATGAAATCCCAGTGATTGGTAGCCTAGTTCAAGTTACTGTACAGGCTCAGTTGTGTATCTAAGTTTACTGGTTTGTTTTGGTTTTTGACACAAGGTCTCACTGTGTAGTTCACGCTGTCCTTGAACTCACTATATAGCCCTGGCTGGCCTTGAAATCATGGTGATCCTCCTGCCTCAGCCTCCTGAGTGCTGGGATTACAGGTGTATGCCACTTTGCCTGGCTGCAATTTGCTTTTAAACTCAGTTTGTTTGTGAGACTCATCCATGATGACACATTTGGGTCTTATTTCATCACTGCCCAGGCTATGTAGAATTCATTCTACGAATATTTTTAGTTAACTATTCTTCTGGTGACGGACATTGGATTGTTTCCCGCTTCTCTATTATAAATCATACTGCAATGAATTCTTGCCCACCTCGATGTCAATCTCATGAGTATACAACTATCACTAAGTGGTTTTAAAACAACAAATTTAGTGACTGAGTGTCACTATGTTGCCTCCGAACTGGGTTTAAGTAATCCTCCTGCCTCAGCCTCTTCATTAGCAGGAACTACAGATGCCCATCACCACACCCAGATTCTAAGAGTTTTTTTTTTTTTTTTTTTTTTTTTTTTAACGCCAGGGTTTGAACTCAGTCAGGGCCTTGTGCTTTGGAGGCAGACACTCTGACCACTGAGCTAAATCCCCAGCCCTTCTAAGAGGTCTTAATTTGTTTTTTTCTAATTACTCAGGTGATGGTGCATCTTTTTACTGTGGTTTCATGAAATGTATGTGTATACTGGGTATATGTACTTTTTAAAATTTAATTTGAGACGGGGCCTTGCTATGTAGTTCAGGTTGGCCTTGAACTTACTATGTAGCCCAGGCTAGCCTCAAATTCATGGTGATTCTCCTGCCCCATCCTCCTGAGTGCCAGAATTACAGGCATGTGCCACCATATCTGGCAATTAAAACTGAAATATTTAAAATGTAAATTACTGGGGTTGGGAGTTTAGCTCAAGTGGAAGAGCACTTGCCTAGCAAGCGCAAGGCCCCAGCATCCCCCCAAAAAAGTAAATTACTATGGGAAACATTAAAAACAAACACTAGACAAAAGATATTAGATATTGGCAATGGAAACCAAACACAAGTTCTTAATTCTTTGCTAGACTCTACACATACTACCTAAATTTTGTTTATTTTTGTTTCAGTTAATAGCCGAGAGTGTCAAGAATGGTGGCTTATGCCTATAATTCTACCACTGGAAGGCTGAGGCAAGAGGACTGCAAGTTTGAGCCCATCATGGGCAATTTAGCAAGGCCCTGTCTCAAAATTATGAATAAAATTTAAAAATTAAATAAAGGAGCTGGGGATGCAGCTGAGTGTAAAGGCCCTGGGTTCAATCCTCAGTGCTAAAAAAAAAAAATCAAGAGTGGCAGAGGATGTAACTTAGTGGTAGAATGCTTGCATGGCTTGTGTAAGGCCCTGGGTTCCAGCTCCAGCATTGGAGAGAAAAAAAGGGTAAAAAAGTCAACAACAATGATGAAGAGCAGTTGAGTGTGTTGGCATATGCTTATAACCTCAGCAGTAAGAACGCTGAGGCAGGAGGATCATAAGTTTAAGGTCAGCCTGAGCTACAAAGCAAGTTAAAGGCCATTAATGACAGACTGAACCATATGCAAAATAAACAAATAACAGCAGTAACAACAACAAAAACAAGAGCAAGAAACTTAAAAGTTTTGTTTAGGGGTATAACTTCAGATCCTAGACAGAAAAACTTTGTAGACAGAAAACTTTTAGCATAAGCAGTACTCGTAAAACTTCAAGATCTATATACTGTCTAGTCTCGATACGAATTTTATGAAAAGTAGCCACATATCCAGCCAACATTTATTTATTATGGTCATGACTAACCAATAGTTACACCATACGCCAGTGACGTAAAACTCAGAGAAACTTGGAAAGACCGAACTGCCACATACCCAAGTAATGTTCATGTACTCTGATGACTTCGCAAAGCCCAGGGTCTTCAGAATCCAAGGGCAAAATCCCTAAAACAAGAAATTGAGGGGAAATAAGCCAATAATGAATTCACTTTTGGTTTTTTTTGTTTTGTTTTGTTTTGGTGCTGGGGATTGAACTCAGGGCCTTGTGGTTACAAGGCAAACACTCTAACAACTGAGCTAAATCCCCAGCCCATGAATTTACTTTTAATTAAGTCATATTTGTGTAAATTTTGTTCAGTAGAATTGAAGGAGGTTCTGGTAATCACTACTGTGGGAGAGGAGAGACTTGAGGAACCTGGACAGAAAGCGGACCATATAATTGTCTACCATGCATGCTGTGATACCTGCACTCTCCTTTTTTTCCTTCACATTTTCTATTAGCACATACTGGTTATGCAGATGAATGGGTTTCATTTTGGGAGATTTCTACATGCATGTAACATATTGTAATCACCCCTTCCTGTCACCCTATGTGCACCATTCTCCTCCCTAGTTTCACTTTTATGGGGGCTTTCAGTGTGTAGAATGTATTTTGATCATATTCGTCCCCCCGTTATCAGCCCTTACATGCCTCCCCCTCTTCCTTATTCCTTTCTTCTTTTTTAGTAATAGTCCTCCCTCTTCTATGTATTAGGGGGAACATACAATATTTGTCCTTCTGGGTCTAGCAAATAATATTCAGTGTGATGATGTCTAAATATACCCATTGATCTGCAAATGACAAAATTTTGTTCTTTTTTTATAGCTGAATAATACTCCACAGTGCATATACACCAGTTACTTTATCCATTCAATTGTTGATGGACAGCTAGGCTGATTCCCTATCTTGGCTACTGTATACTGTGCTGCAATAAATGTGTGTGTATTAGTCAACTTGCCCATCACTGAGACCAAATACTCAACACCCTCAGTTTCAAGGAGGAAAAGTTTAATTTAGCTCAGTTTCAGGGGATTCAGTATGCAGTCAGCAGGCCCCAAGGCAGAAACATCATGATGTAAGAGCATGGTGGAGCAAAGCTGCTTAGTTCCTGGCAGCTGGGAAGCAGAGGAGGGAAACAATGCTAGTGAGGAACAGCCAAGGGACCATATACATGGTAGTACCTAAGGTCTCACCTCCATGGTGGACCCAGACACACATCTGGGAGCGTGCTTTACTAATCTGCTAGGCATTTCTTCATACTCGATCTTAGTCAAAAGGCCGAGAAGTGATGCTAGGTATTTCTTAATCCAGTAAGGTTGACGTATCAGGATTAACTGTTATGATGGGTATGCAGGCATCCCTATGATGTGCTGACTTTAATTCTTTTAGGTACACAGCAAGGATGGCATATCTGGCTCAAATGGTAGCCCTATTTTCAGTTTTTTGAGGAAACTCCATACTGATTTCCATAATGACTATACTAATTTACACTCATACCAGCAGTGTAAAAGGGCTCCTTTTTCCCATATTCTTGTCAGCATTTCTTGTTTTTTATTCTTGATGATAGCCATTCTGACTGGGGGAGATGGAATCTTAATGAAATTTGACTTGTATTTCCCTGTGCTATCCCTTTCTCTTTCTCTTACTTGGAAATGACAGTAAAGATCATGGCTGGAAGTCAAATTGGAATCTTAGGGGAACCAATGCTTTTGGTTAAAATTGTCCTTGATGTATAGCTTCATTCTCACAGTTTAGTCACATAAGACAGCACTGGTATGTTTCCAACAAAATCCCATTTCCCCTAAGCTAGTCTGCTTTTATTTTTGGTCTCTCACCAAGAGAATCTTGAGTAATATAGAATGCCACGGACTTCACATGCAGAAGAAAAGAACACAATTTATCAATTCTCCAGGAAAATACTTGAGTCAAAGGCAATCCTGTATAAAGCTGAAGAAAACCTTTTATAAATCTTTTTTTTTTTTTCTTTTCTTTTCTTTTTTTTTCAGTACTGGGGATTGAACGCAGGGCCTCACGCATGTATGAAGCTATTCTTCAGTGGCTTGAAGCATGTCATAAGGCTAAACATTTTCTATGTTCGTATGAGTATTTCCTATAAAGATATACAAAAAAAAAATAAGGGAATTTCACAGACTACCATGACAATCACACTATATGTATGTTTGTGTGACTATGTAGGATACAAATACAAAAAATATGTATGCAAAATATGATTTCATAAATTATGGATTTAAAAAAACAACAATATATTAAATGTTTCAAGTCAGTTTTTAGTTTTATAAGACCAGCAAGGGAGGGTTGTAGGTTTCAGGTCACTCAATGGTTTTCAAGCACTGGATGTCCCTTTTCTCTGGAGATTGGGCTTCAGTCCAACAGTCCTGGGTCCTGGCTTTAGACCCAGGACCGGCCAACAAAGGAATAAAACAAGCATTTTTTTTATCTATAGTTATTCTATAGTCAAATAATTGACAAGCTTTAAATGTTCTGCTATTCGGGATTAAACTGAATTTTCTTCATCAATGAACATTTAAGAGTGACAAAAACTTTTTTTTTTGTGGTGCTGGGAATTTTGCACTACAGGCAAATATTTTTATATGCAGCGAGGCCATAATGAATATTAATAATTATAGAGAAAAAAAGGAAGAGATGGCAGCAAAATAGATGGCTTAAGATAGGAGTGTGAACTACAACTTACCAACTACTTCATCATCTGGCTGAAAGAATGATACCTTGCTTCCAACTAAAGGGTAGAGAAAATTAAGTTACTATTACAAGGTCACTAAATACAATTTTTATTTTGCTATTAAAACAAATAAAAGATCTCTGGATCTATGATTATGCTGCTTTCTACTCCACCCCGATCGACCCCTTGGTTTTGCAACTACTTTAGTTGCAAAATGAGAGCCACATATAAAACACTTTGACTGGGGAAATAAATTCAGCTTGGCACCAAGAAAGTTGCAGAACTTTAAAGAAATGATATAGTTACTTTTTCTCTGAATATATAGACAAAAAGCCTCTACCACGAGTAAATTCATTTAAATATTGTTTGAAGAGTCTTAAGAGGAAATGAGAGGAAAACATTAAACACTGTTAAGTGCTTTCTTGTGTCCTACATTTTGCTGTGTTCGCACATTGAATATTCTCAATAGAACCATGCAGTATTTTTTCCTATTTTTAATATACTTTTATGAGTGCATATTAAGTTTACAAAATGTTGGATTTCATATCCTTCCTGTTTTACAGACAGTGAAGTAATTTTAAAGCAGCCCCTTTGGCTAGTGGTCAGCCAAATGGCCCAGAACTCATCTGTAGGGCTTCAGCGAGTATCTAACCCGGCCTTCCTCCCTTTGCAGCTTGGTTCTTCCGGGGCTTCCTCCTGTACCATCCTTGCTGAAGAGTTTTAGCTTTTGATCCATTGTAATTTTTTCTTCTCTGCTGCTGAGCCACTTCCTCCTAGGATCGCTCTGACCCTTTTCTTGGGTTCTTTCACTCCCTTTTTCTTTCAATCAACCCTTAACTGGCATTCATTTCACAGGTTCTGTTTGTACTTCTCCATTTCTACTCTCTGGGTGAATGCCTCAATTCTATTATTTTGAATGCAATCTACACGCTTACAACTCAAACGGAAACATTTCCAGCATACATCCCTGACCTTTCAGATTCAGCTCATGTAAGTGTAAGTCTGTTTAGAAACAAGTTATAAACTGTTTAACTTTTAAATGTTCAATTTTAGGTAAACTTAAAAAATTTAATGTGATGTGGTTACTGATGATTCTACAAATTTTGACCCAATGCTAATTTATGTAAGTAATTTATGCTGGTTTGTGAACATTGTATAAAGGACAACATTGATCATTCTACTTAATATATAAAGATGCATGAATTTAACTATATGCCTAAGTATTAACTGAACTGTAATCAGCTCTTCAATTATACCAGTTAAGTCCTATTTTTAATTTTTAAAAGGGGCATTTTATATAACTAAATTTTACATTTGCAAGGATATGTATAATTTTATATACTGGTAAACTAATTAGCTACTAAATTTCTTTTACCTTACAAAATAAATAGATATTTACTTCTGTAAGCTTACCATCTAATACTATTCCAGCAACTTCTCTCCCAACAGGAAAGAAATCCTTTTCCATCTTCATTTCTTCCAGGAGCTAAATCATAACAAAGGCTGTTAGTACATTATTTTTAAGAATAAACCCTGGACTTCTCATACATGAAAAAATGAAAGCAAAAGAATTAAACCACAGAAAAAGCAAATATGATTCAAATTTTGGGATTAAGACAAAACAAGTAACTTCACAAAACAAGTAGCTTCACAAAACAGGTTTACGTGCAAGGTAGGAAATAAAGATTTGCTAGGGAATTACTTGATATATAAGACTTAGGCATGGGTATTATTATTCAAATCACCATTAACATCCTTTGTTTAACTAAACTTTATCAAGTATAAGGTAAAATTATGGTCAAAATATCTCTTGGTTGGCCACATACTGTATATTGCTGAACTATTCAGGTGAGGCAGGGGAGTCTGGAGAGTGCATTGTGGGTGAATAAGGGAAATGTGGCCCATGAGACCTAAAGGCTCTGCATTCCTAAACCTTTAAAAAGTACCTGTGTTTTTCTCACAAGTCTTGGGTTAGGAAGCAGGTGGGAAGAAGTGATGGACACTCACAGGAAATACCATAGGACTTCAGACTAATGGTTAGTGAAGTTTCTTTTTTTAAGGTTAAAGCTCTAAGAGATTAGTAGTTTGTTAGATTCTGGCCAAATTCATTTTAAGTCTTTTGTCTTTTGAAGTAACAGAGAATACTAAGATAAACCTGCATTTAAGTTTCTGTATTGATAATAATATTACAGATGCTAGACATAATTGTATTTATTTTAGGCATAGTAAATAAAAAGTAATTGAAATAATTTTCTTACATATTTCTTTTTTTATATTTTAAGAGCTCCTATATGTATACTTGCTTGCCAGAAATCTCTTTTACACTTTAACATGTGACACTTTAACTTTTCCTAAAATGTTCATATGATATCTTACAGAAATATTGCATACTTTACAGTATTTATTTCACACAGAGGTTTTTTTTTTCTTTTTTTTTTTTTTAGAACAGGCTTCATTCACTATGTAGTGCAGGCTAGTCCACCCTTGGCCTCCTGAGTGCTGGGATTACAGCTATGGGCCACCACATTTCGCTCTTTCATGTATATTTTTTACCATGGTCTTAGCAACTGCATTTTGTTTTCTTCACTTACCATTAGGATTTCATAAATTACTATACAGTTTTCATAACCATTACGTTTACCAGTTATGTAAAATTTCATCCAATTGATTTATACTAAAATTTATCATTTCTTAATCTGTTAGGGACAGTCTTTCCTATATTGGACTTTGATAGACTTTTCATAGTTCTAAAAAGCACCTCTTCTGAACATAGATGTCTGTAGACAAGGACTAGTCCTAATATTTATATTCTTCTTTTTTTTTTTTTTGATACGAGGTCTTTCCATGTAATTCAGGCTGGCCTCCCAACTCACAGTGATCCTCCTGCCTCTGCCTCCTGAGTGCTGGGATTACAGGTGTGTGCCATCACACTGAACAGTACAGTATTTATATTATTAATGAAAAGCTATCAGAGGATGCTCACAAATTCATGTCTCAAGTAATGTGCATGTCACACAGTTGTCCAATGAAAGTCTATAACATTGTTCTTTAATTTTCTCTTAGACTTTACGAAAGAAAATTTTTAGAAGTTTTTGTAGAAACCGAGTTAACATTATAATCTAGTAAGTTAAGGGTCTAATGAACAATGGTAACAACTGAGTAAATGTTTTACTTATCACGGCGCATTTAACCATATTTTAAACCATTTGTAGAATTTCCATATTATTTTTATGGTCAATAATGATAGATTAATATGGGATGCAGCAGGATTAGAGATACATATTTATGAGACGAGAGAGAGACACACACACAAAGACAGAGAGACAGAGAAATAATAAAAGTATGAACCATATCTAAAGACATTAAACTATCTATAGAATTGAAAATAACTGATTAGGTTTCTAGTTTCTATTTTTATCATATTTAGAAAGAAAATCTATTCCTTCACAGGCCTTAGTAATTATAAATTCTCAACATTTTGCAAAACAAAGAAATTTATATAATATTATCACATGATATAAAAGATATGATCTCCAATCAGATTAATAATTCATCTTAATATAGAAATATACAAATGCACATTGTTTTTCTGTCCTGTTCAGTTTTTCCAAGGATAAAAAAAATTTTTGGCACTCAGAAGTCAGTTATATTTATACACTAAATATACTATGAAACTTTCATTTAACTTTTGGCTTTTATTATAAAACACCAATACCTTTGTATTTATCTGGCTCAGAGCACAAGCTTTAACTTGAAGTTTCACAAAATTATCCTCTGTCACAGGAAGACTTTCCTAGAATCAAATATTAACCAAAAAATTCCTATGAGAACACTCTTTATGTTTTGAAGATTTGCACAGATAATTGAACAAAATTACGAAGTGCTTTAGGGTTTATACTTTTTAAAGTCTCAGATACCAACACAGATATATATGTAGATAATAAACTTTATTTCACAAAGTGGAGCAACAAATATTATACTTTATTTCAACCCAAATAATCTCAAAACATCAGACTTCATACCAGGATATCCTTAAACAGATAAAATATTCTTTACTTATATTTGTAATTTTCTTAATAGTATAATTGAAATTTAAAGAGGTGGGGATTTAGAGTGCTTGCCTTGTAAGGACAAGGCCCTGAGTTTGATCCTGAGCACCGAAAAAAAAGAAGAAAAAAAAGAAAGAAAAGAAGTTTAAAGTAAATTGCTCCTCTTGTCCTTATGTCTCATAGGATTTGGGGGTCAAAATACAAACTTGATGGAATTTAATTCCCTCTCATATTCTATAACTAGATATAATTTAAAAGGCAAAACTATTTCAAATTCAGGCATTTAGTGTCATCTAACCAAGATTGTTAAATATACTGTACTATCACCATCCTCCAAATACCTTTACCCTGTCACCAATAATTAAAATATTCTTTCTCAAACCCCATATGCTCAAAATTAGATCAAAAGCTCACAAACAAGAGCTCTTGCATAGTCCCTCCTATGACTTATCAAAGGGATTACTATGTTTTACTCAGCACAAACACAGTATTCTGGGAGTATCTTTTTTGAAATCTCAGATTTGCTATTTTGTGATATTATGAAGATATTACATAATATTGATGAATTCGTGACTTTTACTCATGATTGTGTGAATCTAGAGACAATTCTTCATGAGAATCAAAACTCAGACCCTCTTAATCAATGGTAGATATAAGGCTGTTTGAGATTTAGACTTCTGATGTAAATATTTTGGAGTTAGTGAAAGAGGAGAGAAAAACTGGATTAAATTCATGATCATTTCCATAAGAAAATTCTTATTATTACTATGAAATGCTGATATACATATAGCATTTACTTTCATCTATAAATTTACAGTGATATCATTTTGGCTTGTCACAGACCTCTCAATAATCACCAAATGAAAATCTTACTATCTATGCCTAAGGTAGTAAAAAACTAAAGAACATTTAAAGTTTGTGAATGAGGTAATTTTGGCTAAGCTCTGAAATTTGTGTGGAAAGCAATGTTTTCTACTTTTTTATTTCAAATTATGATAATATATTTCCCGAAACATGGCTACAAACTGAAAATTTGCTTTATTGTGCTTAGAATAAATTGAGTTAAATCTGTAATATATTAGGGTTGTTTTGTTTTTCTAAGGCCTTTAACACTACTTCCCTGAGGAAATAAAAATTATTTTGTAGCAACCCTTCAAAAATGTAGTTATGGGGTTGGGGTTAACTCAAGTACTAAAGTGCTTGCCTTGCAAGCGTAAGGCTCTGATTTTGATCCCCAGCACCACCCCCAAAAAAGAAAAAAAAAGTAGTTATACTTTAATATGGACTACTACCATTTCCACATAAAGATGAAAGGGAAGGAATTTAAGGAATTTCATTTAAGGAACTTTTGTTCATTTAATGAGTTAACTCAAAATAACTCATAACAGGTCATTTAAAATCAGAGCTATTACATATGGAAAATATGCTACCTTAGGGTTAGGGGAGCAGTGGCAAACTGATGGCACACATGCTGCAGCCAGCTGTTTGTTATCATTGAGAGCCCTAAGAGGTTGGCTCTCATCACTGGGGATACGGCTTGTATATTAGAGTGCTTGTCTAGCACGCATGAGGCTCTAGGTTCATTTTCCATTATTACAACAACCAACCAAACAAAAAATTACCTTGTTACATTATATAATTAAACAATTTTTCTTACCCTTTCTTGAAATACAAACAATATTTCTTCATTTGTGGAACTCTGTTGAAAATACAAGCCTTTCATAGTCATCTGAAAAAGAAAATATACATGTAACAAAGTCTTCCAGATCAAATGAAATCAAAACTTGAAAAAGTGTTGGCAAAAGATAAAATGACAGATATAAATACAGTTTTTAAGCACGTAAATTTAGATAATACTTCTTTTATATAAAGTAATCAAATATAGGAATATGCAACCATCTCTGGGTACATGTCTAGGTTTACTGTTCAATCTTTTATTCAACAGGCAAGTGTATTTTAAATTTTACTTGTTAAAAAAACAAAACCGCAAGCACAAGGCCCTGAGTTCGATCCCCAGCACCAAAAAAACCCAAAAAGACCAAAAAACCAAAAACCTAATGTACTTAAGGAAAAAGACAAAACTGTTATGAGGGCTAGAGAAGCTGGCCCAAATTTTAAAAGGCTTTCATAGTCTT
>PVJO010002053.1:133874-153498 GCA_004026905.1 Hystrix cristata
AATTAAAAAAGGAAAAGTGAATAATTAAGACACCGGTTGAAACTATGGCCCAAATTCTTCTGTATCGGTCTACAAAACATTTATTTTTTTTTTTGTGGTGCCAGGGATCGAACTCAGGGCCTTGTGCTTGCAAGGCAAGCACTCTAAACACTGAGCTAAATCCCCAGCCAGCCCTCTACAAAACATTTAATGCGAGTATTTAAACTCATATTCTGTAGACTCCTGAAACATCTAGTATTTCTATAGCTGTTTAATTTTCATAGTAATCACATTGCAAGACTATTTTAAATGTAAATTTTAGAGGTATAAAACATACACAGAAAAGTACACAAATACTAAGTGTATAGCCTGTCCAATTTTAAAAGTGAATATGGTCATATTACAGCAGTAGATATAACATCTAAGTTTTCTTATAATTTCATAAGTTAAAACATAAAAAAGGAAGTTTCAATACATATATGTTAACTATATTATATATTTTATATGTGGCCCAAGACAATATTTCTTTACTTAATTGCAACCCAGGCAAGCCAAAAGATGGGGCACTTGTGTTATAAATTATTTCACTGTGCCAATCATCAAATTACTATCTATCCATTCCCCTAGTGATAAACATTTGAATTATTATAGTATTTAGTGGTTTATTACTGAGCTGCTAACATGAGATGTATCATTCAAAACTAGAATACTTTACCCTTCAGGACTGATAATTACTATCTGTTAATAGAGCTGGCTATATAATTTGTAGGTCTTAATGCAAAATGAAAATGGGGGGGTAGCCTGGTGTGGTGGCACATACTCTGTGATCCCAGCACTCAGGAGGATGAGGTAAGGCCAGCCTGGGCTACATAGTCAGCTCAAGGCCAGGCTGAATTACATAGCTAGACCCCATGTCCAAAAAAAGAACAAAAAAAAGTGGGGAAACGTGTCCAGAAATTACTAAAATTTTACTGTAGTTGAGCAATGGTTGTTTTCTAGGATGTGATAATCAAATGCTGGAACTAACAGAATGTGAATACACACTGAAGTCATATAAAGAAATTATGTACGAGCAGGGTGTGGTGGCATATGCTTGTAATCCCAGCACTCTGGGAGGCTGAGGCAGGAGGTTCATAAGTTCAAGTCCAGCCTAGGGAACTTAGTGATTTAAGGAGACCCTATCTCAAAAACTAAAAAAGGGCTGGAGATGTAGCTCAGTGCGAAGGCCCCGGTTCACCCCCTAGTACTGATAACAAATAATAAAATGAAAAGACAAGCAGGGTTAATGATTACATACTCTACCCCTTTGGTGACAGGTCTTTGTGTCAGGGTGTTTGCTGGGGATGGGGGAAGAGGAAGAACCTAAGCACAGACACAGCATGTATTCCCTACAGTAACTCTAACCTCAAGGCTCTCTAAAATGCATACCCACTCTCCCTGTCTACCTTATTCTGTCCACAATTGTGCCTCAAATCCTGTCCTTGTCAGAGCACGACTTCACATCAACGGTTACCCTTTCTCAAGGCTTCCACACATGGCCTGTTCCCTGAGAGTGTTGTAATAACTATGGATTCTGCAAAGTAAAGCCCAAGTCCTACCTTGTTTCTTGAATCACCCTCAGTGACAGTCAATCTACCCGATCTGTTCCACGCCTCTAGATTTTGTTCCATGGTAACAAATAAAACCTTGTTTTATTTACTTACTAACTAGTTGGCTTTCCAAAATATTGCTTGTCTGAATCAATACTTCTTATCATTAGATAAATAAATCTCTGCTCCTACTTACTCTGGAGGTAGGGTTGTCTTTTCCAGAGGGGAAAAATTATATGTCAAATCTTGATTTCAAAGCATCTCTCTTTGTATTTTGGAGGCCATCAAGTTTTAAAACTTATGGCATGTGGCTCACTCAGATCAGCAGTCACACTGACCTAATACTACTCCAAAGGCTTGGAAGGTAAGATGTTTGCTTCTGTCCCTAGGGTTCCCAAAGGAAAAAAAAATTTTGCGGGGGTCACCACTGGGGATCAAACTCAGGGCTTGTATGGCAAGCACTCTACCACTGAGCTAAATCCCCAACCCCTGCAAAGGAAAATATTATACACATAATAATTCCAAAATTTTTAGTCACATCATGCTAAATAGTTTGTAATGATTATTTGGACCAATTTTTTAATTTTTGGTGCTGGGAATCGAACTCAGGGCCTTGTGCTTGCAAGGCAAGCACTCTAACCACTGAGCTAAATCCCCAGCCCCTATTTGAACCAATTAAGAACTATGTGGGATCAAAAATATTCTCAAAGTTTACAAAGCAAGGAAAGAGAAGTGCTTTTGCAAAAGTGGCTAGAAAAACTTTGAGGCAATATTGGTTTTGTTTTAGAAACCCCCCAAAAAAGGAATACTGACTTCCTTGCGTAAGAAAATAGTAGAAAATGGGTGTGGTAGTGTGTATCTGCAATTGCAGCACTCTGAGAGGTCAAAGCAGGAGGACTGAAAATCTGAAACTACATTGGGAAGCTCAGAGTCTGTCTCAAAATTCAAAATGGCTGGGAGCTGGGCATGGTGGTGCATGCCTGTAATCCCAGCACTCAGGAGGCTGAGGCAAGAGGACTGCCATGAGATCAAGGCCAGCCGGGGCTATATAGTGAGTTCAAGGCTGGCCTGAAATACATAGCAAGATCCTAATACCACCCCCCCCCCCAAAAAAAAGGGCTGGGGATGCAGCTCAGTGCAAAGGCCCTAGGTTCAATCCCCAACCCTGCCCCCCATACACAAAAGAAATGGTAGAATGGGTGATATTCAAGGACCACATAGTTTCAAGGCACTGGTCCAGATTAGATGGAACATATGTCTATTATTTAAAAAAATTTTTACCGGATATAAAAATATTTCCATATAGGAAACAAAATAACTGCACACCTTATAAAATAAAAACAGGAATAAAAATATATTTGTAATGACATTTTTAAGAGTCATGTAATTTCAAAATTATATTTCCTACAATAAATTTTGCTAAATCAAAAGTACTATATATAACTTTTTTCAACTTTTTTTTTTTTGGTTAGTGCTGGGGCTGAACTCAGTGCACTAGCACTGAACCACACCTCCAGTACAACATACATATACAATTTTTAAAAGACAACAAATCTCTTTAAAAATCTAGGCTGGTGGGGAAGGGGAGTAAAAAGGACTAAGATGAGATATGCATATGTACCAATGCCCCATGATAAATGTATCCACTATATATCACAAATATGTAGTATACTGCTAAAAAAAAGTAAGTTGGTATGCCCTCTGGTATACTTTTATAGGGTACATTAGAATTTAAAAATATTTGACATAAATCTACCATCTGAGCATTTTGTTAGCAATACTTTAAATTTTTATAATGGCCAAATATTAAACATGCTAAAATTCGTAGAAACAATTAAGAAGATTTATTTTATTTTATTTTAAGAAGATTTATTTTAAATAATTTTTCATAAAAGCAGAAAGAAGACTTTGCATAAACATTTGCCTATCAATATAGTGGTACCTCAATTCACAAACTTAATTCTTTCCACATTTCTGGTCCCAAACGGCATTGGACGAGAACCGAATCAAATTTCCCCAACACAGAACCTAACCACTGAATTTGATTCGGTTCTCATGCAATTAGTTAATAAAAGCACCGATCTGTAAAGGGATTTCTAAAACTCAAGGGGAAGTTATTTCAAATAGTTTCATCTTTGTTACAACAGCAACACAAACTCTGTTGGCCTTTCTCTTGCTGTACTCAATCCCCCAAGCAGCTCATCTATTAATAATTGTAAAGGAAACCTCCAGCAATCATTTGTTATCTACTCTTTCAGGCCTAAAGTGTCCCAAGTATCGGACTGACCTCGAATTCAACAGACATAAAACTGGACTCATCTTTCCCATAAAAATGATTTGGTTGTAACCCTCAGCCATCAGAGGGTTTCTTAGGTTCAGCCATACTGCTTTCACCGTATGAAGTTACCGGTTTTATTCTTCTTTATGATGTCCTGTCCGACCTGCTCACTTAAGGACCATCACCTGGGTACCGGTGACGCTTCAGGCCTGGGGCTTCATTCCTCTTCCTCCTTCTAGCCAACTTAATTTTAAAAAGTTCAGACTCTTCTTATATACTCACTTTTTTTTTTTTTTGAGACAGAGTCTTGCTCTGTAGTCCAGGCAGGCCTTTAGCTTACTATGTACCCCAGGTTGACCTTGAACTCACAGTAATCCTCCTGCTTCAGCCTCCAGAATGCTAGATTACAAGCATTTACCACCACCATGCCCTGCAAGAAGCATTTTAAGAATTCCCAACCTGGGCTGGGAGTTCGGCTCAGTGGTAGAGTACTTGCCTAGCAAGCACAAGGCCCTCAGTTTGATCCCCTTGCACCAAAATGAAAAAAAAAAAAAAAAAAAAAAGAAAGAGAAGAAGAAAGAAAAATTCCCAACCTTTCCCACTTTCTTTCTTTATGAAGTACAAAAATGAATATAGGCTTATTCCTGTCCAGGATATGGCACTGGTCCAGATGCCTAAATATCTGCTTGAGTTTTTTTTTGTTTTTTTTTTTTGGTGCCGGGGATTGAACTCAGGACCTTGTGCTTGCAAGGCAAGCACTATAACCACTGAGCTAAATCCCCAGCCCCTCTGCTTGAGTTTTTCAATTTGCTTTTTCAATTCAGAACTCTGATTTTAAATGTGTATCGTGAGAACTGTAAAACTACCAAAATATTTCACAACAAATGTCAGGCAGTTTGATCTTGTATGGGGAATTGTTTTAAATCTGAACGTCTCATCTTGTTCCATAAACTAGAGCAGAAGCATCAATGAAGTGAAATTACTCATAAAAGGTAATCATCATATGTTGCAGTGATTGATGGATGTAAGTCCTAAGTGACCCTGATTTGAACCCTCAGAGACTTTCAAGGGTTGCTGCAAGGATTACAGTAATATATGCAAAACGCTCATTACAAGAGCTAGCTTTCCATAAATGTTAATTATTTTTTACTATTATTTCCGTAAGTAGGGAAGAGAGGCTCCAAAGCAGTTCTGAAGCCCATACAACAAGGCACCAAAGGGATGGTCACAGGCAACTGTACTTTCACCACCTTTAATTTTTACAGTGGTCCATTCTATCATCTGGATCTGCACTGTGGAATAACAGTAGCCAATAGCTACAGGTGGCAACTAAGCATTTAACTGTGTTAGAACTGAGATGTATTGTAGAATTAAGATGTGTCATAAGTGTAAAATGCACATCGGATTTGGAAAACAAAAACGACTCAAAGAGGGCAAAGTATCAAAGTCTAAAAAAATTTTAAAAAGAAAAGAAAGATTTGTAAGTCGTCATAGGAAAATGTATGCAATACTTCATTTTTAGAATACTTGGCTCTGAGTTGAAATAGTATTTTGGAAATCGTGGGCTAAAGGAACACACAACATTTCACGTGTTTCTTTTCATTTTTTAAATGTACAGGAGATTGAAAACTACTTAGGTGGCTCAAATTATATCTGTATTGGACAGAGGTGATGTAGAAACTTGGTAGTCATAACCTGGCCTGACAGGACCTGGGCACTTGTTAAAATTGCAGAATCTCAGGTCCGGACCTACAGAATCAGGATGTGCACTTCAGCAGACGCTCCTGAGGAGATTTACGAATGCTCCAGAACATTCCAGTGTACATGGCTTAATGATGAGGGCAAATCTGGTTCTTCGGCCATATAAATGCGAACATCCTTGCTTTAGGTAGCTGCTAACTGAAAACAGGAAGGAGAAGGGCGAGAAAGCCATCGCAGAGAAGTAATGGAGAAAGAAAGAAACTCAAAGAGGTACAAACAGAAGGGGAAAAAACCCAACCAACGTGACAGACCTTTGCTTCCATAAATGTGACAGGAGATACAAACTGAGGTAAAACCTACAATCAACACCTATTGAAGACCAGGAAATTGCCCGTCAAATCTAGTCTCACCCGCCCCCCGGTGGCCTCAGCTAAGCTAGGCCTGAGCTCGAGCGGGTCTCAGGTCTTCACGCGACGCGAACCACGCCCTCCCCACGACTAGAAAGTTCCTCCGGGCGTCCCTCCATCTTTCGGTCTAAGTCCCATTTCCCAAAAGAGACAACGCGCTTCCCAAGGCTCACCTGCCTGCAAGCAACCCCAACGCCCAGAGCCTTCACCACCGCCACCTTCCAGTCCTTCTGCAGGGAACCCGCCCCCTCGGGCCCAGACTGTGCGCCCATTGGTCAGGCGGCTCGTCACTCCTGCAGGGCAGGGCCGAACTCAGGAAGGCTGTAGAGGACGCCATAGCAACGGAACTCAGAACTACAACTCCCGGCATGCTCCGCTCAGTGGGGACGCCCAGATGGGTTCCGTTTTATGCAAATTTGAGTTAAAGACCACACCCTTCCTCATTCCAAGCGGACCCCTGACACGTTCCTCGGGCAGTTCCCCGTCTCCCTTTTCGTCTTCACGTTATTCTCTCCTTTAACCTTTTGCAACTTAGTTGAATGTATCTTAGCTATTCTGTCTCACAGAAACAAGCAAATGAACGGAATCATGGAACAAAAATCTCGCTAAGCCCCAGACTAGAATCCTCTTTTTAAGCTTTTTTTGGGGGCGGACGAGAAGGGGGAGGGAAAGAGCGTCTTCTTCAAGACTACTGATTGGCTGTTCGGCCTGTCACTCCGTATTCCTCCATTTTTTTCCCGGCTCTCCGCTTTTCGTTTCCCGCGGGGGCGGGACTAGCGGTAAGGGGCGGGGAGGAGGTGTGGCCCCTTTCTTGCGATTGGTAGACGTTTTGCCCCACCCATCTGTGGGCGGTGACGCAAGAGCGGTTGGGGGCGGGGGAGGCCGCTGAGGGAGAGGAGGAGATAGGCGGGAGTGAGGGAGCCAGGGAGGGAGCGAAGGAGGTAGAGAGGAGCGGAGGACCGCGGGGTGGGAGCGCAGCTTGGTTGCTCCGTAGTACGGCGGCTCGCGAGGGAGAGTCCCTAGCGGGCTCGGGAACGGGCGGAGAGGCGGACGGGCAGG
The DNA here is from genome assembly GCA_004026905.1 of Hystrix cristata. NCBI lineage: Eukaryota > Metazoa > Chordata > Mammalia > Rodentia > Hystricidae > Hystrix > Hystrix cristata. The sequence continues at coordinate 140,888 of PVJO010002053.1, forward strand.
CGGCCGGCGGACGGGGATGGTGTGCGGGGCTGCGGCTCCCGCGTCCCTCCCCGCGGCGTGTGAGCGGCACTGATTTGTGTTTGGGGTGGCAGCGCGGACCGCGCGGAGATGAGGTGAGGAGCGAGCTGACCGCGGCGGCCTCGGCGGCCTGGACGGCGGGAGGCGTGCGGGGGCGGGGGGCGGCGCGGGGGTCTGCGCGATGGCCGCCCGGGGCGCGTGCCCCCGGCCGTCCTTCAGCCTGCTCCGCGCGCTGGGGAGGCGAGGCTGAGGCCGCCGTCCGCCTCGTCCTTCCATCCTCCCGGGGCAGCGGCGGCCGCGGGGAGCCGGGGACCGGCGTCGGAGGCCGGGGACCCTCGGCGGGCCGTGGGGGTGGCGGCCGCGGGACGCGCTTGGGGTCGAAGGGGCGTCCGTAGCCCTGGCGGGCAGAGGGAGGGACGGGGGCGGGCGGTCCCTTCGCGGCTGACCTCGCTGCCCTCGGCCACCGGAGGGTGGCGGGCCGGCCCAGCCTCGCTCTTCGCCAGCTTCCCCGGAGCCCGAGTCCGCGGGGAGCAGCGCCGCTCAGCCCTCCCGTTCCCGGCCGACAGTCCCGACTCATCCTTTTTTCTTGTCTCCCGCGTGCCTGCACCATCCTGTCAGTGAAGGACGGTCAATGCCGTTTGTCCCTGCGCGGTGCTGCCGGGGCTGCCTTGGTCGGTATTTAACAGAAGGCGGCTCCCCTTGCTGAGTGAGTGAGCGTGTCCCCGGGGTCCCCGCTTCGCCATCCCTTTACGCACGGACTCGGGTTTCTGGTTGGATCCAAACACAATTGCAGTCTCTTCTGGCTTGAATGAGGAAATGTAATCCGAATTCCGAGAAAAAAGGGAAACCAACGAGGAATAGGCTGCGCCTTCCTTCACTTCTGTTTGCCTTTGGATCAGAAGACAGTTTCGTAGGTTATGTTTCGTATGGGTAGTCTTTTGTTGTGATTCAGACTAAAGGCTTTGCTTTTGAAGAAACACATTAGCAGCTTCTTGGTTGAGTTGGAGGCTGTGGAGAATTTTGATAACTTCCTAAATATGAAAGTTTCCTGTCGAACTTTGCCATCATCGTCAGTGCTATTCAGAAAGCAGAACTAACCTGATCGTTTAAATATATGGAGACTCCGGCCAGATGTGGTTCTTTGTGCTTTTCTATTCGCATCCTTCTCTTGCTATTTTCGTGGTTAAAAAAACGTAAGGCTAATAAAAACTAGACCAAGAAAAAGTATAGATAATGAAAACAAATGTCATACAAACAGATGCATATGGGAAAATTTCAAATCAGTCAGTGGAGGCAGATTTACTAATCCCGTTGAATGGATGAAGAGAAAGGCTCAGAGAGATAGGTCATGGATTATGTAGTGGACAGGATGTGAGGGCAGGGACTGGGGCTAAGAACCAGCAGATCAGTTGGTTTGCTTGGTGCAACTTTAACCCCCCTAAATAGGAGGAATGTTTTTATTAGGTTTCCTTTGTTTTTAGATGACTTTCAGCTTGGGTGTACAGAAGCTTAAATATCCCCTAATAATTATTGCTTCTGTTTGTCTATCAAGACAAAAACACTGTTTTTGTTAAAAAAAAATTTTAATAGTTTGCTTGAAACCTTTTTTAAAAAATGAAAATGCTTAGGGAGGTTTGTAAAGATGCCAGGAAAATTTAAATAATCTAAATTAAGGAATGAGGGGTATTTGATTTGAGGATGGGCTTAAGGATATTTCTAATACCTTTAGTCCAGTAAAGAGATATTCTGATAGTACATTAAGAAATTGATATTTCTCTATGTTAGTATGTGTCTGTTGAAATTGATGAGGAGCATAGTACCTGCGAAAAACACTATTATTCTGCCTGAGTAAGAGAGGAACAAATTTTTTTTGTGGTTTTTTTTTTTTTTTTTGTGGTGCCAGGGATCGAACTCAGGCCCTTGTGCTTGCAAGGCAAGCACTCTAATCACTGAGCTAAATCCGCAGCCCCAAGAGCGGAACAAATTTTTAATGTACTTTGGAACCCTGTGGATTGTTCAGATACTAAGCATTGTGAAACAGGGCGTAAAATGAGTGGTAGCTAGTTAGTTTCTTGAAATGTTTGTCCCTCAGCACTTTTTCTTTTGCAGTAGACTAGCAGTTTCCTTTTTCTTATCTCTAATACTAACTGTAGAATTCGGCATAGTTTATCGTTTCCCCAGGTGCCTAGGTTGAGGCACACCCTCAGAGCTCTTGTTGGAGATTATGGGAGAGGTGCTGGTAAATTCCTCTACTCATACTCATGTTGGTTTTTTAGGTAGTGCTAAGGATTGACCTGGGGCTGGAAGTGATAAACACTTGCTCTACCACTGAGCTACACCCTGAAGCCCTCATACTTATCTTTTAATTTGCTAAATTTGTGGATTGTAGAGAATTGATTACTTGATTACAGGTTTATATCACTCAGTTCACATCCCACAGCCCAGAACTGGTCTCTTTTGAATGATGTTCCCTCCTGAATGGCTCTCCTTTCTAATTGGGTTTCTCAGAGTCAGGAACTCAGATCTCTTACCTGAGGTTAGGAATTCAGGTCTCTGTCACCTTAACTTAGAGTCAGATACAGATGATTTTTTTTTTTTCTCTTTCTTTCTTTCTTTCTTTTTTTTTTCCTGGCTGTAGTGGGGATCAAACCCAGGTTTGCTCTCCAGCCTGCTTGCCTGCCTTCTTGCTTTCTTTTCTTTTTCTCTTCTTTTCTTCTTTCTTTCATTTTGTTCATTCATTTGTTCTGGAGATAGCACCCAGGGCTTTTTCTCTGAGCTACATCCCAGCTCTTTTTATATTTTAATTTTGAGACTAGGTCTCAGTAAGTTGCTGTGTTGCTCAGGGTGGGCTCAAAGTTGTGATTCTCCTGCCTCACGCACCCTTAGTGCTGGTATTACAGGTGTATGCCACCACTTATTTTAAGGCAGTGTATCAGTAAGTTGCCCGAGCATCTTGCCCAGTGAGTAGCCTCAGCTGGGATTAAAGGCACGTGCCTTTGTGACAGGCTTAAATTTTTGAAAGATCACTCTCCTGAATGGTCCTACTTACTGGTTGGATTTCTTAAAGTCTGAGTCTCAGATCATTTATACCAACCTTGGTTGAGATGCATGTTAAAAATACAAGTTTTTAGCCAGGCACAGTGGCTCATACCTGTAATCTAGCTCTTGGGGAGCTGAGGCAAGGGGATCACAAATTGAAATCCTGCTTGGTCAATTTAGCAAGACTCTCAAAACAAAAAATAGTAATAAAAATGGCTGGTGATTCAGCCCTGGTAGAATGCACCTGGGTTCAATCCTCAGAACTGGAAAGGAGGAGCTCTGGAATTGGTATTTTCAAAAAGTTTTCCAGGAATTTCTCCTGAACAGTAAAGTTGGAGAACAACTGCATCCATGCTTCCTTGCCACTGAGTAGACCATAAGACCAGCTCCTCAAGTGGATGGCAAGTTTTTTCAAGTGGCAGAATGAGTTTAATACTTTAGGGTGCTAATAAAAAACTATTGGCTGTGATCTTTAGATATGTAGGTGTATGTATGATTTTTGCTTAAGAACAGCAGAGACTTTGGCTCACCATAGTATCCCCAGTGCCTATAAAAATGAATTAAATATTTGTTGAGTGATGAGTGAACTACATGGCAGTAAGGCCAATTTTTAAAGCCTTTATTGTCAAACTAATCACATCACTGAGTGATCACTAATTTTATAAATCAAGGGCAACAAGAACTATAGCTGTCATTTCTGGGAGTTTGGTTCGTGTTGAAAGGGGATTCGCTTTCCTTGGCATAGAGTGCCCAAGGTGATACGCTGGAAAGAAGACTGCTAGCAAAATGTGCTTAGAGACTCAGAAGATAAACTTAAGTCACAGTGTAATGGTACATAATTTATTACTGTGTTGAATACCATCCTGTAAGCTCTGATGAGCCCAGTATCATGCTATAAAAATTAGTTTCAAGAAAATACCCACAGTTGGTATGTTTTCTAGTTTCTCTTTTCATGGTAATAAAATGTTACTCCTCTTTTTCAGAGTCTACCATTGGACCCCATAAATAACAGGTTATTATATAGTTGAGGGTTGTATAGTTAAAAGCACAAACTCTGGAAAATAATTAGATTTGATCACATGTTGTTAGTGACTTTGATCTCGTCAGTGAAACTCTCAGTGCCTCAGCAGTTTTCTCAGTGGAAAATGGAAAAAATAGTAATAAAGTTTAAATACTTAAAAGTGCTTACACAAAAATTCTTGACACATCCAGTTAATAAATTGTGGTTAATGTTGATTGTAAAGAATTGGGTGTAGGAAGGTTTGTAAAATTCAAAAGCTAACTCATTTAATTTTTGTTCTTTATGGTGGTAAAAAAAGTCTATTGATTGAAAGTCTTTTGCTAATTTCTTGATACTGAATATATGTACTTTTAAGAATTTGGATAAATAGATTAAACATTAAGCTGTGAAATATTATGTAAATGTAAGAGTTTTAAAATAAAGTTAAATCTTATTGATCATTTTTAGTTTAATTTTATTACTTTGGGGGTTGAACCCGTGGCTTCTGCACTGAGCTATATCCCTAACCCTTTTTGTTTTTATTTTGGCATAAGGTATCACTAAATTGCTAAGTTGCCTGGGGTGGACTGGAATTTGCAATCCTCCTGCCTTGGCCTCCCAGAGTGGTAGGATTACAGGTGTACACCACCATACCCAGTTCCCATTTTAGTGTTTTGTTTTGTTTTGTTTTTTTGGTTTTTTTTAGGCAAGGTCTTAATAAGTTGCCCAGGCTGGGCTCCAAATTTTGATCTTCTTGTTTCAGCCTCTCAGAGTGCTAGGTCTATCGGCCTGTGCCACCACACCTGGCTAATAGCCTTTTTATTTAAAAAATTGCTGTACAAGGAAGAACTGAAATACAGAAAAATAGTAGAAAACTATAAAATATTCATGATTTCCTTGCCTGAGTACAGCTTCTTAGATCCTTTTTGCCTGTGCATGTGGCTATTCATACACAATTTTTGATAATGAAAATGATATCTTGCTGGACATAGAGTGGTTTTCTATCCTGTTCCTTTGGAGGGCTTACTGTCTATGAAACGTCTTTCCGTGTTGCATGTCTATATTGCCAATTACAGAGTTTTAGTCACTGAAGAATATCCCATTTTGTGGATCTCTCTTCATTTAACCAAATTAATTTTATTAGACATTTGTTTCTTTTTTCCCTCTACTGTTACCAGTAACCCTGCAATGTGGTACATCTCTGTACACCTATGAAGATTTTCTCTTTCAGATAGATTTGTAGAAGTGGAATTGGAATCAAAGGATATGCTAAAATTTAAAGATTTTGATACATATTTCCAGCTCACCATTTTGAAAAGTTGTAGTAGTTTATACTTATATGGCATATGAATGTTCCAGTCTTTATCCTCCTCCATGACCCTCTTTTTAGAATGACTTAACCAATGACACTAAGTGGATTTTTTCTTTTAGGAAAAAGAATGCCTGTTAGTAGTAGGGTATGGAAAGTCAGAAAGTACCTGTAATAGCAATAGCTAGCATCTATCAAGTTCTTGTGCAGTATTTTGTATACATTAACTCACTTAACCTTCACAAAGTCTTTCATTTCACAGATGAATATGCCTTGAAAACTGTAGTACCGGTTAAGTAACTTAGCCAACGAGCAGCTGCGCTGATTTTTGACCATGGAAATCCAAAACACTTAACCTAGTCTCGGGACATGTTTGTATAGGTATTTGGGTACATTTACGTTCCTGATTTCTGTTGTGGAGTTCCTCGCCGTGTATTAATGTGTATGTTGGTTAGGTGGGGCATGTATTTGAATCCCTCTCACTGAAAAATTGGTCATGGAATTTGACTCACAAATGAGCCTCATAAAGTATCTGACATTCATCCCTCAAAATAGTCTTGTTATATTGTACTTTGCAATAGTTTTCCTAACGTTCCACTGCATGAAAAAGAGGAGTAGAGTGATAGCGAAGACTAGTAAAATTTGAAAACACAATTTACTTGAGGTGTGGCATTTCCTGGGGAACATAAGACTCTAGAAGTGTGATGTGGGAGATATCTGGGAGGCTGTCAGACCGTCCATGTCAGCAGTCTTGCAAGATTCGAAGTGACGTGAGGGAGTTCACTCCAGCGCAGTCACCACGACCTCTCACTGCCTGGTGCAGGAATGCGCACAGGCCATGTAGGAGTGGTAGTGAGTGCATTTCTCTTCATTGAGGGGTAGAGCTATGAGTTGAACTGAGGGATGAGATGGAGTTTTGGATTCAAATGAATTTGAGTGGGAAAATAAGGTTGTAGCAGTTGGCCAAAGTTTTGTCCTGGATGGTTAAAATTAAATGTCCTCTTCTTGACACAGAGAGCAGTGCTTTTGATCCTGTGTTGCTATGGAGAGCATTTGGTTTTTCTCCTTGCATTTTGTCTGCAAGTCCTTCTGGTGTCTGGTAGCATGCATTTGTAAGACAGGATGTAGTTTGTGGAAATAGCCAAAGTCAACTGGCTTTTAGTGCTGTGCTTTCACCAGTTAAGGCGAACACCGACTCTTAGAATAAAAACACTGAAACAAGATGCCATTGTAGCCATTCAGTTTATTCCTCTGTGTGTGTGTGTGTGTATTCATCTGTGTTTCTGTGTGTGCAGAGCTAATTATGTCTCTCCAAGGCAAGTTTCCTCAGCAGTTTTATCGTTTTAATGAGGGTAATCTGTTGTATTATAAGCCAGTGTATAAAGACCTTCCCTGTGCATTGTCTATAATAAGAATCTGCTCATTGGGGATCCATTGTTTATAAAAATCAATTGATAGCCTGGTATAGCGGCACACACCTGTGATCGTAGCTACTTGGGAGGCTAACATAGGAGGATCCCACGTTCAAGACAAGCTGGGGAACTTAGGCAGACACTGTCTCAAAATAAAAAATAAAGGTCTGGGGATATGGCTCAATGCTTTCTGGTTCGATCTCAAGTGCCAGCATAGTAAATAAAATCAATTTGTTTTGCTTTAACCTTAAGATAGTAAATAGTACTATTCTTGTATACAGCATGTTTTAATGACTAATAATTTTCTATTTCTCTTCTAAGTAGTACTACTTTTAGACCTCTTCAGGTATAGTTAATTACAATTGTTGTTTCAATTTTCTTTAAAAGATTAGAGCACTTGGGAGGCTGAGACAGGAGGATCGTTGCAAGTTTGAACCCAGCCTGAGTGACATAGTGAATTCAAGGCCAGCCTGGACTACATAGAGAAACCCTTTCCCAAAAAATAAAAACAAAATGAGACAAAACAAAGAGAGCTTAATGTAGTGATACATTCCTGTAATTCCAGTACTATGGAAGGCCGAGGCAGGAGGATCCCAGGTTTGAACCCAACCTGGGCAGTTTAGCAACTTAACAAGACCCCATCTCAAAACATGAAAAAAGGGCTGGGGATGTAGCTCAGGATAAAGGCCCTGGGTTCAATCCCCAGCATGGGGGTGGGGGTAGAAAGAGAAAGTGAGGATGAAGAAACTTGGCAGACAGGTTACTAGGATGTCACCTGCAGGAAGGAATGCCTTCTGTGTTGTTCCTGGTCTTACCTCCTTTTGAGAGAACCCCATAAAACCCTGATTTAGGATGGTTCAGCTTACTATTTTTTCACTTTGTGATGGTGCAAAAGCTGTATGCATTCAGTGGAAAGGGTATTTTAAAGCAGGCTGGTGGCACCAAGCCTGGTGGTCCTTGCTACTCTGGAGACTGAGGCAGTAAGATTGAAAGTTTAAGGCCAGCCTGGGCAATTAGCAAGAATTAAGTTTGTGAACTGAGGTACCACTGTAAATGGGAAGTATTTGGGGTTTGACTGAATGGTAGATTGCTTGCATAGCATGTAGGTGGCTCTGGGTTCCATTCTCAGTTCCTCAAAAAAAAAAAAATCTGGGTCTGGTAGCACATGCCTGTAATCCCAGTTGTGTTGGGAGGCAGAGATAGAGGACTGCAAGTTCCAATCCAGCCTGGACAATTAGTGACTTAGTGAGACCATGCCTCAGAATAAAAGTTAATAAAATCAGGACTGGACATGTAGCCTAGTGTGAAGGTTCTATGTTCAATTCCCAGTACTGCAAAAGTGGGGTGGTTAGGAGGAAGGGAGGTGGGCCCAGATTGTACATTTTGTATTTTTCCTGGGCTAGTAATGTGTGGTCAGACCCTGTTTCAAAATGATGGGTAGTGGCAGCCAGCCCCAGCTCCCAGTTAGCCACATGATCACAAAGGGAAACATATACTGTAGTGTGCTGTTGTGTAGCTACGATGTTTGATAGGTTAGCAATATGTATCTTCTACTTAGAGTATTTTGAATTTATGATAGGTTTACTGAGAGACAACCTCATTGTCAGTTCAGAAGCACCTGTATTTTTTTTTCTTTTGGTTCTGGGGATTGAACTCAGGGGTTTGTGCTTGTGAGGCAAGTGCTCTACCACTTGAGCTAAATCCCCAACCCCTTCCTGTAATATTTTTATTGATCAAATAAAACAACAATGTAAAATAAAGCTCAAAAACTAATTTAACTTTATACACTTTGAGTTAATTAGGGTTATGAATATAGGTTTCCTATGGGAGAAATTTTCTGCTTGCTTTTCGTGGTGAAAGGAACTTTAAATATATGGAAATGAGTCCTTCGAAGAAATGACTCCTGTTTTGTGAGCTGAGTGTCCATGGAAGTGGTTTTCTTTTGAAGAACTGTTTTGTAAAATGCTGTAGCTGGCTGTCCAATCTGGAGTTTTAATTAGTATCAAAGGGAGGGAAATCCTGCAATAATTGTACCGTCACATTACTATACTTCTTAGTTACGTTAGTTTTAAACTTCAGTCATTATCTGTTATCTGTAATTGTTTTAATCTCATTAGATGAAGTGATACTATGGTTGTGATTTGATGATTGAAGAAATAGCATGTTTTTTCTTACTACAAAAACAATACTTATTGAAAACTTTTGAAAATATAGATAGGTAAACAAGACAAAAAGCCTGCCCAGAATCTCACTATCCAGTGATAATGACTACTAATACTCTGTGAGGGTCAACATGATCAAATTACTTGGCGGGTGCCTAGTGTGCAGCTGTTCAGTCTGGGAGGTATGAAGGCTTGGGGCACTGAAGGTAGCCCATCACAGGGCAGACCAGGGCAGGTCATCCCTTCCTTTGTGGGAGGATACTGCTGTTACTGTACCTGGAAATGTGGATTTAACATGCAACCCCCCCCCCCATTTTCTGTCCTGTGTGAGAGTTAAACCTGGAGCCCTGTGCATGCTCAGCCAGTGCTTCTACCATGGAGCTACACCCCCAGCACTTACTACATTCTGGGGCTGAATTTAATCTTTGTTGGCTTGCCAGTTTGTAACCTCAGGTCCATATAGGTTGGTACCCTGTGTCTTTCTTTCGCATTATCCAGTGAATATATTTGCAGCCTTTTGTGATCATTATCCACTTAATGAGTTACTTACTTACTTTTTGGTTTAATAAATAAAGACAGGTGAAATTCTTGGACCAAAAGACATGTTTCCATCATGGTGTATGGAAAGTGTTTCCTTTGCAATATGAGATATACCTATTTCCTCTTTTCTTACCAGTAGTAAAACCTTTCAAGAAATCTTGACCAGTTTTATTTGTTTTAATTTTTTTCCCAGTACTGGAAATTGAACTCAGGGCCTTGCGCATGCTAGGCAAGCACTCTACCATTGATCTACATCCCCAGCCCTTAATTTGCTTTTGTATTACTAGTGTCTGTGAATATTTATAAAATGCTTATTGGTCACATATAGATTTATTTGATATCCAGCCACCTTGCTAGTGCTCTTAATTTCGAGTAGTATTTTGGCCACACATTCAATGCTTTTCAAACCTTTTTTAATATCAGGTAGTATTGCTACTGCATTAGTACTAATAATGAGTATTAACTGTAGGCGCCATCCCACAAAGCTGAGGACATCAGTATCTTGGGCACAGTAATGCACTTTAGAGTATTATTGTGGAGTACTCTGAGAGGTGGAGGCAGAAGGATGGCAAGTTTCAGCCCAGTTTGGGCAACTCAGTGACTTAGTGAGATCTTGTGTCAAAATTTAAAGGTTGGGGGTAGTGTTCTATGCAAAAGTCCTCACTTCAAGTGCAAAAGGAAAAAAAGTATTATGGTGGAGAAGTTGAGTGTTTGTACATGCCCTGTGTGTACCTGCCATGGCCAAGACAGAATCTCAGTCCTCTGACCATAGGCTTTTTTTCTTGGGTTTTTCATTTAGACCATATTTCTGAAAGTTCATCTTTGCTTCTAGAAATTATAATCGTTTAATTCTTTTTTGGGTGGGTTGTTTCTCTTTTTGTAGTGAGGCAGAAGATTAGGATGTGGCAGAGTGGCAGAGCAAGTGGGCTTGCCCTGCCAATTATGAGATTCAGGAAATGCTCAGAAAAACAGTCCCCAAAGCCCTGTGTCTGGGACCTGTCAGAGAATGCTGTCTTTCGTTCTTCCCACCAGGCAGGACTCATGCATGTTATTGATAGTCTAGACTTGAAATCAGCCTGAGCAGTGGGAGATGCAAAAGACAGCCACCATTGAGCTCTGGGCCATTTTGCTCTCTGTTGCACAGTGGTCCCTCTCACCCCGCAGAGTGTACTACTTTTCCTACCTTTCATTGGCCTGTACTCACTGTGTAGAGTATGTTGCTTGTCTTACCTTTAGTAAATGTAAAATCTTGCTACCTTTTGTGCTTGTGTTGACCAATTCTTTGTTCAGGACAGAAAGAACCTAGAAAACACCTCTAGAAGGAGACCCCAGACCCCGAGAACCTGGTAGTAGTAGTGCTGGGGATTGAACCCAGAGTCTTGTACATGCTAGGCAAGCACTCTACCACAGAACTACATCCCCATCTCTAATTCGTATTTTTCTTGGCATGAACTACCCAAATAGTGCTGAATGCTAGTTGCTCTTTAATTTCTTAAATTCTGTTTAATTCACTAAAGTTCTATTCATGAATTTTTTATTTTGTATTGTGAGGAAAAACAAGGTAGAAAGCTGGGACTATGTAATAGAAATCTTGGGAGCATCTGTCTGACCCAACACAAATCCCTTAACTGTCCTTTAACCTACACATCCTGTCGTTTTCAGTCTCCTCCTTCCCACAAAAGACTGGTGCAAACCTCAGGTTGGGCTCGTAACCAAGGTCACCAATCAATGTCCTTTCCCTGGAAATTTGAAATTAGGCCCCCAAAAGAAGGATTTGACTTTAAGTGGTCAAGCACTATAAGGTGAAGACTTGGGAGCTATAGGCAACTATGTGTTGCTGCTGTTTCTGGATGCAGAGAGAGGTGGTTTACAGATAGAGAAAATGGAGCAAGTGTCTAGAGTGAAGCAGAGGGACCACTACCTGAGTCTCTGACAGCCTTAAGGCATGACCGGAATTGGCGCATCATCATGGGTATGTAATACCCTTGTTTATTATTTATAATATTTCAGTTGATGAGTTTTTAATTTTATGAGTTTTATATTAAAAAATGAGTACTTAACAGGAAAAAATACTTAAAAGTATTTGTATTTATTATTTATAAGAAAGCATCAAAATTTTCAACATTGACTTTTTGGGTGTACAAAGTCCAAAAAGTAACAACAAATAAATTCCTATATGAAGTACACTGAAAATATCAATAGAACTCTACAACAAAAATAATCTTTACTTTAGGTATTACACCTAAGGCCATCTTCACACATGACAGCAGCACGTCCCATACACACGTGTGGCTCACACTGACAGCGCATGTGTTTTGCTTTCCGGGACTTTTTGTAGGACATAGTTGACATCTTGCTGGTCTTGATATTTTGTCAGGAGGTTCTTATTATATTATACAGTGTGTAGTGAACAGGAACATAAAATAGCAGTAAAATAAAGTAGTAAACTTTTTATATGTATTGTGTATTTGGGATAAATATCAACACTTTCACATTAGCTGTGTACTTGCTTACAAAACCTAAGAGATAACATCTGAAATGAATTCCTGTGTGAACTGCAATGAAAATACAAATGAAAGTCTGCCATATAAATAATCTTTGCTTCAACTGTCACCCCCAAGGAAGTCTTCACACATGACTGTCCCGACCCGCGGGACAACAACGGGAGATCGGGGAGAGCACCTAGAAGAATGAGAAGGGACAAGGAGCGCAAGGAATGGAGGCAAGACAAGGACTCTGATCAAGCCTCAAAAATTTTATTGCTGTAGCTGGATATATATATAGTCGGGGCAAGCGGGGGCAAGGCTAGATGCGTCATAGGGTGGCTAGGTGCTGATTGATTCTAAGCTGGTGGCGGGGTTTGAATATCGGCGCGCGCGGGAGGTTTGAACTTGGTGCGCGCGGGCTCTTTGAACTTGGCGCGCGCGGGCTTTGTTGGCGCGCGCGGGCTCTGGGAATACGGAAGTCACGAATTATGTTGGACTTTGCTGAAGTGGCTTGCCTCTTGGCTCCCGACATCTCCTCCCTTTTTGTCTTTTTGAAAGACGGGAGGTGGGCATTAATCGAGCGAGGGAGTAGTGGTCTGGTTCCTCTTGGGGAGTTGTGTGGTTCTCGGTACATTTTGTAGAGGA